>CAUYLG010051799.1:0-155000 GCA_963573385.1 Cacajao melanocephalus | reverse complement strand
ATGGAACCTAAAACAAAAGTCAAACACACAGAAACAGAGAGCAGAGCAGTGGTTACAGGTTGGGGAGGAGGAAGAAATGGGAAGAAGTAGACTGAATGGTACAGATTTGCAGCTAAGTGGGATTTAGAAGTTTAGAGATCTGGCATGCAGCATGAGGATTTTAGTTAATGATCTAGTATTGTTAAAACTTTGCAAAGAGAGTAGATTTTAGGTGCTCTTAACACACACACACACAAACTATGGAAAGTGATGAATAAGTTAATTTACTTGACTATAGTAATCATTTCTCTATGTATTTCAAAGCATCATGTATATCTTAATTTCATGCAATAAACAAACAAAATAAATCAAAATAATGAATAGATTAACATTACAAATAAATTATAACTATCTGAGATGATGGATATGTTAGTCTGGTTTGATCATTCCACAATACATACATGTATCATACATCACATTGCATCCCACAAATATATACAATCATTATTTGTCAACTAAAAATAAAATAAAAGTTTTAAAAAAGAATCAATGGGTTAAATAGATGGATTGCTCTCATTTGGAATTGCTCTATCCACATACTAATAATAAAGTTTGTTTGTGCAGACCAATGCCTCTTTCGAATTCCATGCCCATATTGCTTACTTATTATTTCCCATTGGATTGCCCACAGAAATGTCAAACTCATTATTTTCAAAATCAATTTATTTAACTCCCTGACAAACTAGCACTTTCCTGTTATCCCTATCTTTTTTACTAACAATATCATCCGTGAACTCTCCAACCATGTATCCATTCCAAAATTTTGCAATTCTCTGCACCTATGAAGAATAAGAAATTAATGCACTCTAGAAGAGACAGCTTTATCAATTAATGAATGGCAATACTTTGGTTAATTTCAATAACAGAGGCACATAGCAAAGACTGTGTGCACACGAGACGTTCAGCTGCCTTTTCCTACATTGGAAAGTCGGGGACAGCTCCCTGAGCAAGGTGGAGGCGGGCATTTGAGTTGAAGTAGAGGAAAGGACTCTCGAATCAAACAGAAACAAAAAATAACCCAAAGCAAAACAAAATGAGCCAACATACAAGGACCATGAGAGTCCAAAAACTACAGGTGGAAAACCAGTATTTTGGAGGTAGCATTGGAGGAGGTAGCATCTTTTGCAGAGCAGTGAGACCGGTTAAGATGGTGCAGATGAGAGGTGAGGGACTGCAGACAGCAGTAACCTGGAGACTGAAGGTTGTGAGGTGGAGGCAGAGTGTCTAGGATGACTCCCTAGTTCCCTTCCTGAGTAAGTGGGAGAATCATGAAACCATTAACTACAGTGCGGTTTTTGTTATGGAGAAAGAATGGCTCCAGTTTGGGATATATTGACCTTGAACCATTTGTGAGAGTTTCAGGCAGGGACTTCCTGTCTCTAAGTTGGAAGTAAGAGATATACCAAATGCCTCCCACCTTGTAATTACTGAATATCCATTTAATCCTTCCCCAGATACTAAAACCTCCTTTAGGGCAGGACTGCTTTTTATTTAGCTTTCTAGTTAAAAAAAGAAAGAAAGAAAGAAAGAAGTGAGGAAAAAAGTGAAGAGACTTGAGAATGAAGAGAGTGAAAAGTCACAAAGAGGCATACTTAAATTTTCAGGAAGCAGCAACACACTGTATAAAGGCTATTGAGAAGGTCAGTTACTGAAGAAAGGCTTTCAAAGATGGTTGCTTTAAGGCATAAGGATGATACAATAAGCTGGGTGCAGTGGCTCATGCCTGTAATCCCAGCACTTCGGGAGGCCGAGGTGGGAAGATCACCTGAAGTCAGGAGTTTGAGACCAGCCTGTCCAACATGGTGAAACCCCGTCTCTACTAAAAATACAAAAAATTAGCTGGGCATAGTGGTGAGCACCTGTAATCCCAGCTATTCGGGAGGCTGAGGCATAAGAATTGCTTGAACTGGGAGGCGGAGGTTGCAGGGAACCGAGATTACGTCATTACAGTCCAGCCTGCTTGGGTGAGTGAGACTCCAAATAAAAAAAAAAAAAAAAAAAGAATAATACAATGGACTTTGGAGACTTGAGGGGGAAGAATGGGAGGAGGGGAAAGGATAAAAGACTACAAATATGGTGCAGTGTATACTGCTTAAGTGGTTGCACCAAAATCCCACAAATCACCACTAAAGAACTTACTCATATAACTAAATATCACCTATACCCCAATAACTTATGGAAAAATAAAATAAAAATTTTTTTAAAAAGATGATTGCATTGCTGTATATTAAGAATGCCCATAAAGGGGCTAGAAAGGACTTGACGTATTTGAACTGGGTTTGTTTGGCTGACTTTGTTCTGGAGAAAGCACATCTGCTGATACTGGGCTCAGGATAGCGGGAGGCTAGCAATACAAACAAGTATGTGGCTCAGTTAATGTTTGAGAAGTGATTGGATCTGATGAATCTCCAGGCCTTACTGATTTCGTTCATTAAAGACCACTGACTCTATGTCTTGCACCTAAACCGTCTGCTCACAGCCTTGTTCTAGGCCCCAGGATTCTTGGCTAAACATCTGCAGTTGTTTCCTAACTGAGGTCCTGTCCTCCAGTACCTCTCCAATTGAAAGAAGTGTTCCAAGTTTGACCTTCCTCATCCCAGTGTTTAAAATATTTCAGTGGTTCTTCAGGTATACATACCACAGTGGTTAAGACTGGTCATCTTTTGGTTAACCTAGCCTATAGGCAATTTTATTGTATTTATAATTTTCTCTCTAATGTGATTACTGTTAATTGGTACATGCACTCCTAAAGACATTTCAACTAGTAGTTTTCTGGCACACAGGAAAGAAGGAAGGAAGGAGGAAGGAAGGAAGGAAGGACGAACAAAGAGGAAGGGAAGAGAAAGATAAGAAAATAGGAAAGAAAGAGAAGGTAAAGAAACAAAAGTGTAAAGAAAGAGAAAGAGAGAAAAGGTAAAGAAAAGAAAGAAAATGAAAGGAAAGGAAAAAGTAAGAGTTCAAGTCTATTTAATTTGGACAGAGCCAATCTTTATCTCAGAAGTTTTGGTGTTGAAGGAGACATACTTCCTATAGGTGGGCAAAGGTAAATCTGTGTAACATCACACATATTTAGGCCACTACAAATGAATAAAAATGATGTGAAACATCTGTGCCCTCAGCACTCCTTAGCAATCTGTTCAAGGTCTTTTGGCTATGTCTGTAACCGATTCAAAGCTATTCTAATTCTTTGTCACCCATTTTAAGTCTGTCTCACCCAACCCTACATGCCTTCCTCATTGAACAGAAAACTTAAGTTCTACTTTAGAAAGGTAGATTCAGATTATAAGTATGAAGTATCTCCTCTCCTAAATTGAGTAATAAATTCACCATTCTGAGTGCAAGTTTCCTTTTTTTTTGAGATGGAGTCTTGCTCTGTTGCCCAAGCTGCAGTGCAATGGCACAATCTCTGTTCACTGCAATCTCTGTCTTCTGGGTTCAAGCAATTCTCCTGCCTCAGCCTCCTAAGTAGCTGGGATCACAGGTATGCACCACCACGCCTGGCCAACTTTTGTATTTTTAGTAGAGATGAGTTTTCACCAGATTGGTCAGGCTGGTCTCAAACTCCTGACCTCAGATGATCTGCCCACCTTGGCTTCCCAAAGTGCTGGGATTACAGGCATGCGCCACCGAGCCCAGCCCTGAGTGCAAATTTCTAAAAATGATGGAACTTTAGAAACCCAAAGCTGTTTTTTCCTCACTCTGTAACGTATTTGGCAAGAAAAGCAGGCCTGCACAGAAATTAATTGGTGACAAAATCTGGACTGAACTAAAAAATTATGTCTTCGGTTCAGATTTCCCTTCTATCCACTTACACAACTGCCTGCTCATCATGTCATGAGACACCTTAAACTCAACATATCCAAAATGATGCTCTTGATCTTTCCACCTAAATCTCCTCTTTCTCCATTTGAGGATAAGTATCTTCAGCTCATGACCCCAGGGTGGTAGCCTGCAGTGCTCAAATTCTTCAGATTTCTAAGCAGCTATTCTAAAAAACAATCTACTTTCAACAGTACCATGGAAGATCATTCCTTGCTGATATAGAACATCTGTCTCTTTCTGTCATGCAAATCCATGCCTTTTGTAAAATGACTTCCTAGCACCTTTTTGGCTAAATAAAATAAACAAGGTCATATTTTAATTACCATCAAGAGATTGATCTGTATCTGTACATCTATCTATCTATCATCTATCTCTCTCTCTCTCTCTCTCTATGTATGTGTGTATCTACATATTCATCCGTCTCTGTAGCTACCCATATTTATTAGCTGGCTTTCCCAAAACTGATTACTCAAATATTAACCCATAGTTAAATAAATTAATCACTGCTGTTACTTTCTCAGGGACAAGCGATATAGAACTGTAGCTTTTGTATAAAATGCAGATTAATTGCCAAGTCAATGTCTAAAATTAGAAACAATAGGATTTGTTATTTTTAGTTTGAGTCTCACATTTATGACCACTGTTTGATTAATGTTTTTCATATACTTCCTGCAACTGGAAATTATATAAAACTCTCATGCTTCCTCTCCCAGTTATTCTGAAGGATGACAACCTTTATATGGGATTCCTTTTGGGATGACCCAGTGTAAATTTCAGGTTTATAGCCAGTATTTTACATATTATTATCTCAAAGTAACATCATAATTTGTTAATAATTAGTCTATGGATTACAAGTAGTTAGGTAGCATAAACTATATGTGCATATATATAGCTATTCAACAAATATTTACCAGAAGCCCACACTGTAACAGACACAACTGTAAAAACTAAAAGCGGAGACCAATATAAGACATTGTGAAAATTACATACTAACGCAGACAGACAGACCAAAGAAGAAAAATTAATAAAATATAAGGGAAGGATGGTAGGATGACGAATGTTCTCACCAAGGCCAACAAGAAGCTCTGGATAAAATACCAAATTTGTCTGCTCCGAGCTCTCAGAGAGTTTCAGAATCAGGAAGAAATACAGAGATTAAAATCCACAGAGGAGAACGCCAACTCTAGCCCCATTTTTCTCAGGGAGCATTTGAAGCTACTGAACACGGGCTGGAAGCTGAGAATTCAGGCTCAGCCAAAGCGGAAGGCCACTGCTTGGGAAGAGAGAAAGTAGCAGAGTGTTTAGCAATTGTGTGGGGCTGGAGTGACAAAGTCAGAGGCTTGAGGGATTTCATGTACTTCTGGTTTTCCCTTCAAGGCATGTGTTGTGTTCTAAAGCTTTATGAAGCAGGAAGCTTACAAACTAAGCCAAATCACTGTGATGAGCAGAAAAGAGTTTCCGGTCTGCGAAGGAAATAAAGACCTACTAGGGGAAGGGGTCACGATAAAGTCACCAGGCTCTTGGCTAAAAGCTCTGGAAAGGAATCAGAGGTCTGCAATTTCAATGAGGGTGCTCAGAGAAGATCTCACTGAGAAGGAGACATAAGGGTCAAAACCTGAAGGAGGTGAGGGAAAAGGCAGCGTGGCTATCTGGAGGAAGATCATCCCACGTGGAAATGAAAGGCCCAAGCAGGAGCATGGCAGTGTCTTCACCAATCAGCAGAGCCCAAGGTGACTGGAGCGTGGTGCATGATGAGGGGGTAGGAGAGATCCGTGATGGATTGGCCGGTCCTGTAGGCCACTGGAAATACTTTGGATTTCATCTAAAAGAGATGAGAAGCCTCTGGGCAGATGTTTAAAAATATTTTTATTTTGGAATAATTCCAGAAGAGTTTCAGTAGAGAAATGTCTTGATCCAACTTATTTATTAAGAGGGACAATCTGGCTGCCAGTTTAAATAGACCCAAGTGAGGAGTATTGGCAGCAGAAAGACCAATAAGGAGATTCTTTTGAATAATCCAGGTGAGAGAAGCAGTGGTTTGGACCAGGATGGTACTGATGGAGATAGTGACGATTGGGTGGATTCCAGGTATATTTTAAAGGTAAATTTGCTAAGATTTACTGACAGATTGGATTTAGAATATAAGAGGGACCAAAGAAATCTGGAAAGAGTTTGTCCTAAACAACATGAAGAATGGAGTTGCCATTAATTGAAAGGGAAAAAGATTCTGAGGTGGAGAAGATCAGGAGCTCAGAATTGGAAACATAAATTTTGCAATTCCTTCAAGGCATCTAAGTTAAGAATTTTTATGGGAAGTAGAAAGTTCAAGGGAGAAATCTGAGAGAGCATTTTAGAATTTCTGGCCATCAGCCTAGAGACAGTTTTTAAAATCAGAAACTGAATGAGATCAACAAAAAGTGAATGTAGATAAAAACATAACAAAGGTCCAACTACTGAATCCTGGGGAATTGTAGTATTAACAGATTAAGGAGAGAAAACAGAATAAATAAGGTAGAGAAGGAGAAACAGAAGCCACGTGAAGAGTGAGCTTTAATGATGGGTGTACCAACTTCCTGCAGTTAGGACAATAACATAAAGCTGAAAAATGACCATTAGATTTAACAATTTGAAAGTCTCTGTCATCTTTGTAATAACATTTTTGGTAAGATGTAGGGGTGAAAACCTGATTGGAAGTGGTTAGAAGATAATGAGAGGAAAGTAATTGAAGACAGTACATATAAAGCAGCTTTCCCCAGAATTTTTTTTCTGTAAAAGAGGGTAGAGGAATGGGGTGTGTTAGCTAGAGGAAGAAATGAGATATAGAAAGGCAGATATTTATGCTGGTTTGGTTCACATGCTGCCAGAAAGACAGAGATGGATTCAACTCATGGTTTAGGAGAGGAGGAGTGGAATTGCCAAGCAATGGGCTTAAGCAGGTGGGAGCAGGTGAGAATGAATGCACAAGTGAAGAAGTTGACCTTAGCTATGAACAGGGGCAGTTCTTCCATAATATAGAGGAAAAAGCCATATACACAGCACTGAGGCAGGCAAGTGTGTAGATGTGGAGAAGTTTATAGAAGTTCTCCTTGATCATTTCCATTTTCTCTGTGAAATAGAAAGTGACATTAGTAATGGAAAGTGAAGACAGAAGAGGATAAATAGGCAGTTTGAGTAGAGAGAAGATGGTATGAAAATATTGCCAAGAAGAAAGGAGAAGTGAATGGACTAGACAAGTAGAGTAAGACTGCAGGGCAGTATGAAGGCCTATTTGAGGTACTAATGATGAGCTCAATTGGAAACTACTCGGCCTGGATATGAATTTATCTCTAGCCACATTCAGCCATGTGTAGCAGCGAGCTAAGTGGGGAGTTAGATTGATCAGGGAGTAACTTTGACCAGGGAGAACAATGAAGCTATAAAGGACAGTAATGGAGTAGAGGTATATGCAAAGAGTGATTACTAGACATGCTGTAATGGTTATCAGGAAACTTAAGCTGGATGAAGAGTGAAAGGGGCTATAAAAGGGGTGAGAGAAAGTAAAATGATAGAGTCTGTAAATGTAGTTACTAGAGCAGTCTAAGATTTGTTGAAATTGAGATAATAGGAGGAGGGAGCTGTGAAAGTAGAAGGTGGTAGTCACGGGGTGGAATGCTTGAAATTGAGATTTCTGGAATTAGTTACGGTGCTTAGCAATAGTAAGATCTAGAGTAGGATCACAGAGTGAATAGCTAAGGCAGTAATGGAAGATGACATTGAATGGGAGGGACTCAAGGAACTGAGGGACTAGAGCGTGTGAGTTTTCTGTTGCTACTGTAACAAATTATGATAACACTTAGTGGCATAGTATTTATTGTTTGCAGCCAGATGTCTTCCCCATAATATTGTTCTTCACATACCTCACATAGATGTGTGACAAAACCCATGAACTCATCATTATAAATCTATTGATTTGGTTGGTAACATAACTGGAAGCTTGCTTTCTCATTAGTTTCCATTATAATTATAGGATACCAAAAATATTCATCTCCTGTTAATAGATGATAAGGGACTGAATCTGTGTAGTTACCACTTCTGAGACTATTTGGTTCATTTATCATCTTGGAATACACTCCAAACTCATCTTTTATTTGATGATTGTGTGTGACAAACTGAATAATAGCAATAGATGTTTACTATTAGTTATTATCTGGCTATATGTGACCATCAGGTTTCATAGTCCTTCCTGTTTTTGGAACAATGTTAATTTCTCTACCCACTTGGTCCATTAATAATTCCTTGCATTATTGCTTTCTGATTATAAGATAGAAACAGGTATTATATATATTAATACTTTATAAACAAACATATAACTAATAGGAAAAAACAATATAGCATCAAATTTTTTCCTCTTCTACTTACTAAAATAAATGAGATTTAAACATATTGTGATATATTATTTTCTCCTTATTAACAACTCACAACCTTTGCTTCTCATACTCATTTCTCTTTGCCTCCACAAAAAATTGGTTGAATGTGTTTAGAATGTGTGTTTCTGTTTATATACTTTCTATTAAAATGCTGCTATCCAGTGTAATGATTTTTTTGTCTATTTAAATTTATATTGAATGTAGAAATATTCTATTTTTAGTGATTTCACTGGGTTCTACGTTTTTAAGATCCATTTATATTGCCTTATGCAGGCAGCCTATTGGTTCTAACTTTGCACAGTGATCCAAGGGGTGGATCTGCCACCATAATTTATCTACTCTCCAAGGATGGTAACCCAGATTGCTCCCAACTCCCTCTACAACAAACCATCCCTTCATTCTCATTCCAGTGAGAATTTCTCAATTTCTCTGGGTTATATAGCCAAAAGATAAATTGCTAGGCTATAGGGTTTTCATATATTACCTTGAACAACCACTGTTAGGTTACTCTCCTGAACATTTTATCAAATTTATAACACTACCGAGAATGTACCAGGTTTCCCAAATATCCGTAGTCCTATCAACATTTGCTATTAGCTTCCTGATTTTTTACCAAACAGCTATAGAAGGAAATTTTATGACTTTAATGTGCCTTTTTTTTCTGATTCCTTAAAATATGCTTGATAGGCTTCAGATTCCTCTCTTGTAAGAGTATGTCTAGTTAAACTCTTTCCCCATCTTTTTCTGTTGCGCTTCTGTTGTGGTCCTACATGCCACATTCTGGTTGACATGTATTTTCTAGATATTTTTGTCTCATCTGTTTTAGTCATAACAAATCAAGTATATCTGTATTTTTATTCCTATCTGGTATATGCTTTCTAGGTTTTATTTCAAAAATCTTTTCCTACCTCTGTGTAACATTAATGTTCTCCTGTATTATTTTTCATTAATTTTATGTGTTTGCCATCACAGTATACATATAAATATAAAATTGGTTGTGTGTGGTGTTAAGTAGGGGACCAATTTTATTTTTCTCCAATAGTGAATTTGTTTTCACAATGCCACTACTAAATAATTCCTTATTTTCTTCATGGTGTCTGGTGCCGTTTTTATCAGATATTAAGTATCCATTTATACACTGGTCTCTCTGGAGTTCTAAGTTAAAAGTTATAAGCATATTTGTCTGTTCTTGTGCAAAAGCCATACTAGAAATTTTTGGCAGGCCCATCTCATATTTTATTAATATGCTACTATAATACATGTCCAGCATATTTGAGATTAGACTAGGAACTCCCACCCTATCAAATGTGACCCAAGACATCACTTTAATATGCCAATAAATGCTAGAATAGAAAAAGAAAAGCAAAGAATTGCTTGTCAGAAATGCTCAGTAGTCATTTATTTATTCATTTGCTCACTCATTCAGCAAATATTTATTAAGTGTGTCTACTATGAATCAGGAATCGTGGCAGTGGTGGGAATAGAAGGGTGAACATAAAAAGGGTACTGCAATCACTGAAATGTAGTTTTTGGTGAGAAACAAACATTAATCAAATAATTATTTGAGCAAATTTAACATTGTAATTGTGTCAAGTGCTCTAGGTTTGACCAGGTGGGGAAGAAAATAGAAGTTGAGATTTGTAGGATGGACAGGAGTTAACCAGGCCAGAGAGACAGAAGAAGGTTCTAGAAAAGAGGAAATGACATGTACAAAGCACTTATAGCGGAAAGAGGTTTGGGAGTGCAAGGGTTTGAAACAATGCAGATGCATTTGTATACAGCGATATTTGGAGGCAGGCTGGGTGCGGTGGCTCACGCCTGTAATCCCAGCAGTTTGGGAGCCAAGGCAGGCAGATCACCTGAAGTCAGAAGTTTGAGACTAGCCTGGTCAATATGGTGAAACCCCATCTCTACTAAAAGTAGAAAAAAAAAAAATTAGCCAGGCATGGTGGCGGAATGTATAGCCTGTTGGTTTGCTGAACTGTGGTAACTCTTAGTTTTCTTCTTCCCTTTCTGGCTGTATTTATGCATTCTCTTTGGCTGGTTCCTTCTGCTCTGACCTCTAAATATTATCGTGCCTCTAAATATATATTTTTTTCTTGAGATAGAGTCTCACTCTTTCACCCAGGCTGGAATGCAGTGGCACGATCTCGGCTCACTGCAACCTTCGCCTCCCTGGTTCAAGTAATTTTTCTGCCTCAGCCTCCTGAGTAACTGAGACTACAGGCGCCTGCCACAACTGACTAATTTTTTATTTTATTTATTTATTTTTTTTGGTATTTTTAGTAGAGATGGGATTTTACCATGTTGGTCAGGCTGGTCTCAAACTTCTGACCTCAGGTGATCTGCCTGCCTTGGCTCCCAAACTGCTGGGATCACAGGCATGAGCCACTATGCCTGGCCTGCCTCTAAATATTGCTGTATACAAATGCATCTGCATTGTTTCAAACCCTTGCACTGGCAAGGCAGCCAAGAGGATATATGTTCTAGATTAGGTTTTTTCACAAAATAGTGAGTTTCTTATCTCTAGGTCCATTTAAGAAAAGTTATATTTCATAACCCATGAAATGATATTACCAAGTTTTATACTGGTAATTTTTTATCCTTATAGAACACTCTGTATTTTATTTTGAAATTAATTTGAGATTAATCTTCTCTTTTTCTTCCAAAGAAGTCAACATGATATAAATCTCAAATGAAGAGTGTTTTTTATTCAACCTAGTTATTTTATAATTCTCTAGGTGTTTCCCTTGAGGAAGTGACCTTTCTGTCTTGTTCACCACTGCATTCCCTGTGCCCAGAACAATGCCTTAGACATAGTATATGCTCAATAAACACCTGCTGAATTAATTAGTAAAGCAAACAAATGAAAATTTAGTAGTTTTAAGGATACATTGTTTCATTTCCCCACTGGAGAAGAGGGAGGTTCATGTCAACTGCGTCTATTAAAGGCAGACCGGACATCGTGAACTGTCTCCAGTCACGTTCAATGAAATTGCCTCAGAATTCATTCATTGGCTTGTTTTAATTGAGTGTCTGCTAAATGAAAACTAGTCATAAGAACTCATTTATAATTTATTTCATATTCTACCTTGAATTTTTACAAACTACTTTGAAAAGTAATAGAAATTGAACTTGATTATTACACTATGTTTCACTGAGATCAATTTTGAAAAGTGAAGTTCAAAGAAACATACAAAGCATTAAAAAGTAAATGTTGCATTTGTTGGAAAATGCACAATTTTAAAATTTTTTCTCAAATTGAGAAGGATTTTTTTTTTAAGAATTGGTTCAAATTTTCAGAAACTACACAATTGACACAAATTTCACATCTCATCTTAGTGTTATGTTGTTCACTCATTTGTGCCAGAGAAGCTCTGGAGCTAATGTTGAAGAGAGAGGGTTGAAGGTGAATGAATTAGCATTAGCATTCAGTCTTAGACCAAGACAGATCACTCTCTGAGAAGAGGTACTGGAAGGACAGGAAACAGGGAGTGTCACGAGGAAGAAGTGAATGGATCAGAGAGATGTGGTAGTACAATGGCGGGGAAGAACGAAGTCCATAATAACTGACATTGAGAAAGCACTTAGAATGTGCCGGGCTTTCTTCTGAGTGCCTGGATATCACTTAATCCTTACAACAACTCTGAGAAGTGAAAAACTGTGCTCATCTTATTGTGATTAGGAGATGTTTTCCTTTCTACTCCAAACTATGAAGCAACTAGACAATGTCCTTTAATCTTGCTTTTTTTCCCTGTTAGGTCTGTGTTTCCCTTGTTTTTGAATTCTATTCTTTGTCATATGCCATGAGGAGATGGTTTCGCCCTGAAGGTGACATCTGTCTCTGGGGATCACTCATCCTCTGGTGCTGGCAGGGGAGGAACTGGCAGGATTGACAAAGCTCATGGAGAGCTGTCTCTATTTGCTCATCAGTGAGTACGTGGGATTTTTTTGTTGTTGTTGCTGCCCTTAATATCTTTAGTTTCTGTCCTCTGAAATTAGAAAATTGTGAAACTAAGCTGGATAGATTTTGCCTGTGGGCTTTGGATTGTAAATTGTTCACTTCTTTAAGGACTGCTCTAGCCCCGACTTTCTGTTATCTCTGAAATGAACACCCATTTCCAATCAACCTCCTCAAACATCTGTCATAAGCAGTCTAAATAATTTTAGATGTAGAAAGTACTATAGTCTCTAGTATTACCTTATTATTATTAATTATCTTACTTAACAGATGGACAAATGGAGTTTTGAGACCTGAGAGGTTACTCAAGCAACATAAAAGAAGTTGCTTGTTACATTTGGTCTGGTGTACTTTTTACTATATAGCATTGGAAAACTGGTTCATGCAGCAGAATCATATTCATAAGCAAAAGTTATTCTTTAAAATAAATCACATCTACTCACATTCCATTGTATCTTTAAATTTATGCCCTTTGTTTCAAACTTATGTTTTAGAGGAATCTATTTCAGTGACCATATAGCATAACCTAAATACGTTAAATAAATTGGACACTTGTTCAGAGAAAGTACTTTATATTCCATTCTTTTAAGTTTTCTTTTTGCGATGCAACAAACAAATCACCATTTTAATAGCCTCTATTAATTAATGCGAAAGAGGAAAATAAACATCTAAGATGAATTCTGGTCAAATTGCTCTTCCGCCCTTTACTGGAATGAGGAAAAACATGAGCCATCCTTAAAGCATCAGAGGTTAAAGAGTAGGCAAGAGTTTGGAAATGCCCTATAGTCAAAGGCTATGATGATGGTCTGAGTAGTTCTCTGGAACCTGAAGCTAGCTTTCTTTTTGTTCTCGGAAAAGCTTCATGCTAGAGATGATGATGTCATCATTAATAGGATGAGATGTGCTTATGGTACCGATGGAAAAACACGAGTGTTAAAAAATATGGAAACGGAAGAATGTCAACTAGTCTCATGCAGATGACTCAGGCTTATTTTACTAGCAAAGGGTCAATGACAATTTTATAGCTATGGAGACAGAACAGCTCATTAGTGGCATTCACTAATAAAATAGAGCATGGGACAGACACAGAGAATGTAAGGCATGCGCTGTTTGACATGAATTTTTAATTTAAATACAAGCTCAGTATTGCATTAATTCTGACTCGGCGTATGAAAGTATTACGATGGTGAACGTTTTCAAGAATTGAAATAGTGTGTCACAGTTGGCTTTTCAAACAGGATTCTTAGGACACCCGTGAGGAGCCTTAAAGTAAACGAAAGGGAACAGTCGAGTTTCTGCTTTGTGGTCAGACTTACCTGGTTTAAGTCAGTAATTGAGAAGAGGAGCAGGAGGATGAGTCAGATGCCCTGTCATTGCTTTCTGAAGAGCTAAAAGCACACAGCATTTATATCTTAATCTTCCAGGTTATGTGCTGCCAGAATTCATTTAGTTCAAGTCCACTTCAAATAAAAATGCAAATTATCCCATTCTTATTAATTCCTCACCATGAACTCTGGTTTTGATGGTAGTAAAGAAGGTGAGAACTCTCCACTAGATGTTCAGGAGTCCATTATAGGAAATACGTTATAACTTTATTTGTGACAAAGGATGTTTGTTCTTGGAGAAAATCAGTAACCCACATGTAGCCCACGCCTAGAACCTCAATGGATGCGTTTTCCATAGTAATTCACACTCGACTTCATTATTTTGCAGTATCCTTGATTCCCCACCTTTATGTACGTATGTATGTATATATGTATTTTTGTCTCTAAATTATGGCGATTGTCATGTATCATTGTTATGCCAGTAAATTCCTAAAAACACAAGACCCCAAAGAATGGTGCCACAGATGACTACCCTGTCTGAACTGCTTTTGGGTCTGTGCAGGAAATTCACTCCAGTAGAGTGTGTAACAGTCTCCTTGGCGTCAACTTCCTGTCAGGTGGGCCTCAGGCAGCTGTGACCTAAAACACAGCCTCTGCAGCTCAGACCTCGCTCTGTAATTGACCCCAGGGCAGGGACCACGGCCGGCACGGAGGGCAGGGGCCGGGCGGAGCCGGGGCCGATCGCGCGCTCAGGATGAGTCTTTGTACAGTCAGGGCTTCTGCTGGGCAGGGCCGGCTGTTAAGCTTGCTTGGCGGACACTCGGGTGTGGGGGAAGGGGGGGAAGATGGGCCTTAAAGGTGACGTCCGCTGGTGAGAAACACCTTGAGCAGGTACAAGGGTGGCGGCGAGAGGGAGTTCCCACCCGTTGCTTTCTTAGAGAAATGAAGTCTTAAGTCTTAAACAGACACAAGGAGGGGCCGATCGGTGTCTTTTGGGCCCGCCTGGAGCCCCACCCTCCGCCAGAGGAAAAGCCCCTTGGGTGAGAGGCAGGCGCTTCAGAGAAGCCGAAGAAAAGCGCCTCTCCGCGCGCGCCACCACCTCCAGCGCAGCTCCAGAGCAGTGGGCCCAGCCTGCGCCCCGGTCGCGGCCCTCGCCCCGCGGAGCCCTTCTACCCCGGCCCGGTACTCCGCCCGCGAGCTGCCCCGAGCCCTCTCCATGGCGGCAGCCCGCTCCTCCGGCTTCTGGAGCGTAGCCCTCTGCCTGCAGCTCCTGGTGCTCCTCGCGGTGAGTGCCCCGCGGTCACAGCTCCGGGGAAGGGAGCGATCTCCTGGGGTGCGGAGGAAAACTCGGGGAGCCTGGGTGGGTGGGGGTAGCAGGAAAAGCTGGGGTGAACGGACCTCTGGGTGGCTAGAAAATGGAGTTTGCGGGGGTGGGGAGGGCAGACAGGAAGAGGATCGCGACCTGGGAGTTGGGATCCCCAAGGGGAGGGAAGGTGTCTCCTGCAGATGTAATCAGAGCAGTCAGAGAGGCAGGAGCCAGACGCCTGAGCCCTGCCAAAACCGTGGCCTCCAGGTACGAGCGCGGGAGCGGGGTGCGCCGGGGAGGCAGTGCGCCCGGCCGTCCCGTTGCGCCTCTGGCACCTTCCCCGGGAATGTGCGGCCCCCTCTGCCTCAGCGCCGGCCCGGGCCGCCCAAAGGTGAACCGCTGGGCGGCGGGGTCAGAACGCAATTGTCCGTGGGTGAAAAAGGGAACTGCTTGCCTTTCTGGAATTGCTTATTCTGGGGGAAGGGCAGGGGAAAGTGACGGGGTCGGGGGAGGGGATCTTGACCCTCTGCTCCTAAAGACAGTCGATGGGCGGGCCCTACGTGACCATTTGTACAGTTTCAGTGGTTTCTTAACCCCTGAGGCTTCAGTTCCCCACATTTTTGGAGGAAGGAAGGGTCATTCTGATTTCGCGTCTCCAGAGGCGACTGGAATTTTCTGCTCACCACCTGCCCCCCACGCCACCGTCCCTTGCCCCAGCTTCTTTCTGTCTTTAAAGAGCACTATTGCAAGGACCCTACTCCTTCCCAGAGCTGGGAGCCTAAGGGGTTGGCCTTATTTGGAGCGGAACAGCCCCACTCCCAGGCAGGTCTGTTAGGATCTCGTTGGGGAGCCAGAAGACACAGAAAGCCAATGCCGGGGAACCAGCATCTGGGGAATTTGCGATATAAAGTACCCCTGACTAGACTTTCCCTGGCTCCCTGGAAGATGAAAAAATTCTACAGGTGCGGAAAAGTGCTCTTTGCCTTGAGCAGAAGGCGTTGGGCGCGAGTCGACCAAGAAGCACAAAGGGAGGAACCCGGAAGGCGCATTCCTTCTGGGAGAAGTGAACTGAACTGGGGGATGAAATATTCGGATAATCTCCCCCTCTCTTCCGCTCTCATTTCACAGTAGAGTCCCACATTTTCAAATCGTGAATTATTACTATTATTAGAATGTTGTTACTATTATTAGAATTGTTACTATTATTAGAATATTGTTACTATTATTATAATGTCTTTCTGGAGGAACTGAATGGACTTCAAACCCTTAACTAAATTCCCAGGGCATGTTAATAACATAGAAAGGGCCAAATACACAGCAGCTAACATTTCACAGATGAGGAAACTAAGAATGGAATAAATAACGGTCAGAACATAACGTTGATGAGTAAGAAATGAATTTTCATTAGACTCCTAATAAAATTGCAATTTCTTTTAAAACCACTAGCCATTATTTTTTAAAGGAAAAGGCATGCACAGGCACTTACAATGCGTAGCATTGCTCTGCATATACCTGCAGACAGAGCTTTCTGTGTGTCATCTCAGATTCTGTTTAGAAGAGGTTGGGGTATCAGTGGATACATCGAAATTGAATTTCCATTCCTTGGTCTTCCTTAGCTTTGGAGTTTGATAGGCGGGGTCTGGGGTAGGAAGTGTGCTGGCCCTGGCCACACTCTCATTCTGCTGCTTTTTGCTCTGATGCTCTAGTGTACATCTATGCAAAGCCCTACCAACCTCACGTGGTTGTTGTGGTTGTGAGTCTCAAGTGTGAGAAATGTGTAAAGACTAAGTGTAAGATTTTTTTTTTTTTTTTTTGAGATGGAGTCTCACTCTGTCACCCAAGCTGTAGTGCAGTTGCGCGATCTCAGGTAACTGCAACCTCCGCCTCCCAGGTTCAAGCAATTCTCCTGCCTCAGCCTCCCGAGTAGCTGGGAATACAGGCACGGACCACCATGCCTGGCTAATTTTTGTATTTTTAGAAGAGATGGGGTTTTACCGTGTTGGTCAGGCTGGTCTCCAACTCTTTACCTCGTGATCCACCTGCCTCGGCCTCCTGAAGTGCTGGGATTACAGGCGTGAGCCACCGTCCCCAGCCAAGAAATTATTAAGAATGATTTTATCTGGGCATGGGATGGGCGCCTGTGGTCTAAGCCACTGGAGAGAGGCTAAGAATGGAGGATCGCTTGAGCTTGGGAGGTCCAGGCTGCAGTGAGCCCTGGTCATGCCACTGCATCCCAGCCTTGGTGACAGAGTGAAATCCTATATCAAAAAGGGGGCTGGGGGGAGAAATGACTTTGGTAGGGGGGTGGGATCTCATTTACATTACCTCCTTCCGACATACCAAAGTAATCCTTCACCATTCCGCAAATCAGCCTCTCCTCTCTTCCTAATGTTTTTTCAAGCCACACCTGGCTCAGCCACTTGAACTCTGTCTTCCTGCTAAGCACCTAATAAAGCTTCTCTCTCTAAGATCACTGGGGCTCTCCCATGCTAAATCCAAATGACTCATTCTTTATATGATTCTACCTTGTAGTTTTTGCCCTTATTCTTGAGATTCACTTTTTTTTTTTTTTTTAAATCTTTCTGACCACTCAGGATCTGACTCCCAACCCAGCTCTTATCTTTTTCTTCTTTCTCTCTTGCCTTTTTTTCCTTTTTTTTTTTTGGCCTGGTAAAAATGACATAACATGAGATCTACCCTCCTAACAAATTTATAAGTGTATCGTATTGTTAATTATAAACACAATGTTATATAGCAGATCTCTAGAACTTTTTCATTTTCCATAACCAAACTTTCATATCCATAAACAGCAAACCGCTGTTTCCCCTACCCTGGTCACCTGGCACCCACCCTTCTATTTACTGCTTCTATGAGTTTGACTACTTTTTCCTCCACTCTTAAATGCTGGTGTCTCTTGTGCTCTGTTCTAGGTCCTGTCCTTTGGAATCTACACTCTTTCCCTAGGGCATTTCATGTACTTTTATAGCTTAAAATATCACACAGTTGCCAACATATATGAAATTAATATTACTAGTTCAGATGTCTTCATTGAACAATAGGCCTTTGTATCTCTCTACTGACTGTGATGTGTGACACAGCATTTATTATCTTCCCAAACAATGCTGTTTTTCTTTTAGTGTTCTGTGTTTCAATATGTGCCAGTACCATACGCCTGTTCCTCAAGTAGGAAGTCTGTTTCAATATGTGCCAGTACCATATGCCTGTTCCTCAAGTAGGAAGTCTGAAGGCTGTTTGTTTTTTCTTTCTCACTGCTCCCATTCCTTAATCCATCAAGTTCCATTAAATCTACATTCAAAGACAGTTCATGGATCTATTCACTTGTATCTGTCACTTCTGCTATTACAAATAATGTCACAGTGAATAAACTTGAATGTATGTCATTTCATATATGGGCAGGTGTATCAGTAGGACAGATTACCAATAATGCCATTGACAAATAAACCTGTAAATTAGGCCAAGTGCAGTGGGTCACGCCTGTGAATCCCAGCACTTTGGGAGGCTGCTTGAGCTCAGGAGTTCAAGACCAGCCTGGGTAACATGGCAAAACCCCCTTTCTACAAAAAAATACAAAAATTAGCTAGGCATGGTGGTATACACTTATAATCCCATCTACTTGGGAGGCTGAAGTGGGAGCATCACTTGAACTCAGGAGGTGGAGGTTGCAGTGACCCAAGATCATACCACTGCACTTTGGCCTGGGCAACAGAGCAGGACTGTTTTAAACAAAAAAGATGTATAATTTTGGTAGATTTTGTTTTTCCCTTTATAATGGTTGTATATGACTAGACAGAAAGCTCTTTTGTGATAGATATCACATGATTGAGGATATATATTAGTGTAAAGATAAATTGAATCTATGCTTCATTCAGAACACCACAGAATATTCCAGAGATGAAAGTTTTAAATGTAAAATATGATACCCTACGGATAATAGAAGAAAACACGATAAATTCCTATATAAATTTGGAATCCACGAGGCCTAGTTATGACTTAGATTTCAAAAGCCAATTGATTAAAATTGAAAAAATCTGGCTGGGCGTGGTGGCTCATGCTTGTAATCCCAGCACTTTGGGAGGCCGAGATAGGTAGATCACCTGAGGTCGGGAGTTCGAGACCAGTCTGACCAACATGGTGAAACCCTGTCTCTAAAAAATAAATAAATAAATAAATTTTTTTTAAATTGAGAAAATCAATGATATAAAAGTGTATATATATATATATATATATATATATATATATACTTCTTCATTGCAAAAAAGCAACTCTAACCAAACAAAAACACCACAAGCAAAGTCAAAAGGTAATTGATAAACTGGAAAAAATAATCAGGTCATATTTTAAGACTAATCTAATACATAAAGACCTCTTGTAAGTCAAGAAGAAGAAGTGCAACATGAACATGTATGTAAAAATATCCACAAAGTAGTAAAATGGCTCTCAAAATATAAAAATATCTCAACCTCACTCAAAATATGAATAAAAAATTACATTAAAATGTGATTTCACACTTGGCAAACACCCAAAAGTTCGATATCATGTTGTATAGGCAAGAATATGGATATAAATAGAAACTCATAAATTATTGGTGGGTATAATTCAAAGTTACAACATTTATGGACTTTATGCAGTTATATCTAATGCAAACAGAAATTGTTTTTCCTCTTCCTTTCCAATACCTGTGCATCAGATATCATTCTGTTCATATGCCAGTACCACATGAATTTAGTTGTTGAGACTTTATACAGTTTTTGATATCTGCTAGAGTTAATAGCCTTTCATTGCTTTTCTAAAAATAATTTTTCTATCTTAATGTTTTATTTTTTCCTTGACCTTTTAAATCATCTTGTTTAGTTCTAGAGAAAATTTTATTGAGGTTTTTAATGGTATCAAAGCATTTGTAATTTAACTTAGTAAGAATTGATATGGATAGGTTGTTGATTTTTTTTTTCCTTCCTTTTTTTTGCAAGTGTAATTTTCTGTCCTGCAGAGATGTTTTCAGGTTTCCTTCAACCAGGCTTTGCATGTTTCTTGTTAAATTTACTCCTTGGCATTTCAACTTTTAATTGCTTTGGAAAATGATTTATTATATTATCTGACTGGTTTTGGTTATGGATATGAAGACTAATGATTTCCATATTTTCATGGTGATTTCTGCTTCTTTACTTAAGTCTCTTCTTGTTTTATGGTAATGTATTGGTTGATTTGCTTGCGTTTTCCAGGTTAACAGTCATATCAAATGCAGAGATTTTTTACATCTTCCTTTTCAGTTCATATGCTATCTAATATCTTCTTGCAAATATACCTTTAATGTAATATAAACTAAATATGGTGATGACACCTATCTTGTTTCTGAGTTTAATTGTATTGCTTCTAGTGCTATCCCATTGGTATTGTGTTGTAATTTATAAAGATCACATTGCAAAAGTGTTTATCAATTCTTATTTTTTGAGGCTAAAAATAAAAAGAATGGTTATTGAATTTGGTCAAGTGCCTTTCAGCATCTACGATGGTGATCACATGTCAAGCCTTCTTTAAATTCATGGCTCGAGGTTTCTGGACCAAGCAAAACATTTGATTGTGGATCATAGTTCCAAGCAAGGGCCAGTTTACTTCTGGCTTAAATTTGTAATAAGGATTTAGCATTTGGGTCCCAGATTAATGTGGAGTGGATCCTCTTAGATCTCAGGTAGGCACTGTGCTTTGCTTTCATTCTCCTTCTCTATGGACGCCAACAAAGCAGAATCAAATCTTTGCAGGTCAGAAGTTGTTCCTGGGTTCCTCCTACCACTCTGTGTTCCAGCTTTATCTTCAGTTTTGGCCTAGCAATTTCTTGCTATTTTGTTATCTCTTTAGATGCTTTAAGATGCTTTAGGTTGTTTAGATGCTTTAGAATGTTTAAAAAATGTTATACATCATTTTAAATTAGTTTTGCCATAGGGCTTTCTTAATTACCTAGCCTGTCATTATTGGAAATGACAGTTATTTCCATTCTCCACATTGGACAGATCTATCATATTCAAATATCAAGCTGCTTATTTAATTTATATGCTTGAAATCTTTGGTTTCTTTTTATTGTTAGGAAAAAAGATCCAGGCACTTTGCTAATGCCATTCAAAATCTGGTCCATGCCCAGTTCTCTGAGCCCATTTTAAACTTCTGCCTCTGTTCTGATACACACATCAACCCTTCCAGATTTCTTCTTCAGGTCTATGTCATCTCTAGGCCTTCACATATGCCATTCTGTTGATAGCAACATTTAAGCTCTGCCGCCTCTTAGCCTGGCTAACTTGTAGCTGCTCTTCAGGTGATCTCACCTGGCTTTTAGACATTGCTAGTTCCCTCTGCTCTCCTGTAGCTCCCTGTACTTCCCTATCATTACATTTCTCTTACTTTATTGAAATTACAAATATGTCTTACCCTTAGGTTGAATGTTTCATGAGGATCATGTTTACTGCTCTGTGTCTGGCACATAGCACACATTCAGTAAATATTTGTTGAATGCATACATGAATGGATGGATGTCCAGGATACTGTTATTCAAAGAATTGTCTTAATCCAACCATTTTTCATCTTCTCCACCATTATTACAGTAATAATGGTTACTTGGGCTAATAATGTAATATTAGCCCAAGTAACCATTACCCTATTCTTAGATTCCTGCTGTAGTCTCCCAATTGGTCTCCTGGCTTCCACTCTTGCTCTTCTATAACCTATTTTGACATAACTAGTAGAGCGATTCTGTATGAACACCAGTTTATGCCACTCCACAGCTTCTTCATCATGTTGTTGCTTCTCTTTGCACTCAGAACAAAATCTGCACTCCTGACCATGCCCTTTTAGTCTCTCCATCATATGCCCTTTTCTGCCCTTTTGTTTTCTTCTCCTACCACTCTTCCTTTACTGTGCTCTGCTACTGTGGCCACTTTGTTCCTCCAATACACAAGTCTCCTTCCAGGGTCTTTGCTCTGGTTCTTGCCCCACCTGGAAGGCACTTCCGTAATTAGAAAACTGGTTTGTTTCCTCACTTCATTTGTGATCATGTATTCTTGTTGTCACCCTCTCTTCCTGATTTATTTTTGTCATAACATTTATCTCTTGCTGCGTTGGCATTATGTGACATTTATGCATTTGTGTATTTCATTTGCTTCCTTTTATCATGTAATCTTCATGAGGCAAGGACGTGGCTTTGTTCATTGCTCTAGCCATTGAATCTGGTTTGCACCTAGTAAGCAATCAATAAATGTTGGTTGAATGAATAAGTGAATGTATTCTTCCAATCACCTTGAGCTGGAATCTTCAGAATCATCTGATTCAACTCTTTTTCTCTCTTGGCTATGCAGCCAGTGAAACTTCTTCATATTGTTTGATTTCCAGTTCAAAACTAATGTCTTCATTGTGTCCATCCCAAAATCAAATGAAACTCAACCTCTGCCGTACCCAATCCTTCCAATGTAATTAAAACTGGATAAAGAGTCTTTAATATAGATTAAAAATAAACACTTCCATCCAAATTTTGATGATTTTAGTTTATGTTTGTAAACTTTGTAAGTAACTGTAAATGCTAGTTAGCTGTCTTGCTTTTGGCTAAAGATACTTGCAAAACTAGAAAAAAGAATGTGAATCTTTGAGAAACGTTCATTGTAAAGTTTTAGACAGAACAGAACTAAATTTACGTGTGTTTACGTATATGTTGCATTGGACTTGTTTCACCACGAATCACTAAACCATTAAAAAATTTTAAGTAAATTATTTTCCAAAATGAACTTAACTTTTATTTATGAGAAGATACACCTTCAAAATAAGTTCATATTTCAAAGTTATGTGCCCGTTGTGTGGAGTAATATATAAATACTCTCCAAATCACTTCATGGTGATAAGTTAATGTTTGTCTTTAAAAGCATTGACTTTTTTTTTTTTTTTTGAGATGGAGTTTTGCTCTTGTCATTTAGGCTGGAGTGCAATGGCACGATCTTGGCTCACCGCAACCTCCGCCTCCCAGGTTCAAGCAATTCTCTTGCCTCAGCCTCCCAAGTAGCTGGGATTACAGGTGCACACCACCACACCCAGCTAATTTTTGTATTTTTAGTAGAGATGGGGTTTCACCATGTCAGCCAAGCAGGTCCCGAACTCCTGACCTCAGATGATCCACCCACCTCGGCCTCCCAAAGTGCTGGAATTACAAATGTGAGCCACTATGCCTGGCCCAGCATTGACTTTTTGTTTAGGATATTATTGATTTGATATCATGTCTCATAGGCAATGAAAAATGTATTGAAACAGTTTGCTGCCTCAGTAAATTTGGTTTTGTTTCTTTCTCCTATGTATCCACCTGTGCTGCCTTCCTGACAGTTTTCAGCACTCTCTCATGTAGGTTGTTGATAGATCCTCACTATACTGAGGTTAATCAGCAAAGTTATTATTACATCTGTTTTATAGTGTAGGAAACAAAGCTGAAGAGCATACATAATTCTTTGTGTTTACATGTTTTCTGTAAGAGGGAGCTGGAACTCAGTATATTGTTTTATTCTTCCCCTTGATATACTTTTGTCCTGATTTCTTTCTCCAATATGTTTTTATTTTGATAATTATATAAATCATATATAATTATAAATATAAATTCATATATTTCTATTTAATAAAATATTTTAAAATTAATAATTAGTATAGTCAGTCTAGATATAAAATTAATATTTATATAACTATTACATGCCTTTTAATAATATATAATACATAATTTTATAATTTATATCAACTATATACATATTAAAGGTTTCTTTCTCTGCATAATATTGATTTGATTTTTCTTCATTTTTTAGATCTTAATAATTGCCAGTGAAGCCTGCAAAAATGTAACATTACATGTTCCTTCCAAACTAGATGCCAAGAAACTTGTTGGTAGAGGTAAGGAAGTCCTAAAATTTGTAATAAATCTTGATTTACTGTGGTACTGTGCACCATGGGATACTATGCAGCCATAAAAAAGAATGAGATCATGTCCTTTGCAGGGACGTGGATGGAGCTGGAAACCATCATCCTCAGCAAACTAACACAGGAACAGAAAAATCAAACACTGGATGTTCTCACTTATAAGTGGGAGCTGAAAAATGTGAATACGTAGACACAGGGAGGGGAACAACACACACTGAGGCCTGTCAGGGGATGGGATTGGGGGAGGGAGAGCATTAGGAAAAATAGCTAATGCATGCTACGCTTAATACCTAGGTGATGGGTTGATAGGTGCAGCAAACCACCATGGCATGTGTTTACCTATGTAACAAACCTGCACATCCTGCACATGTACTCTGGAACTTAAAATAAAAAAGAGCAAATTAAACACACACATAAAATAAATCCTGATTTGCTATGATCTTTTAAAATTAGTGTAATTTTTAGAATGATAACTCTGTTAGGACCAGTAGAAAAATATAATATAGTATATTAATCTTTGTAATACATGTGGTCATTCTAATGAAAGGAATATTGTTATTTTTGGAAAATATGATTATATGAAGTAGATAAAAATACTTCATTTGAGTAATAATTACTAACATTTACATTAGAAGAAAGTTATAAAATACATTTAACATGTCTCTAAAACATTGAGAAAAGTATTGAAACTATTTCCTTTTTAGTTTAAAGGTATTGTTTTTGGATTTTTATTCTTAAATATTTCACTTTATATTATATTTACTTCTACATATTATTTTTTATCAAAATATCTTACATAACTGTACGAAAAGATCAATGAAAGCATAAAAAGTAATGACTCTTTAGCAATAGGTGTAAAGAATTTCATTATATTTCCATTTAGTAAATGCCGATTTTAGTCTGCTAGATTCTGTATAACTTCAGGTGTTCTTAGGTGTTACTCTATAGTTTATTTCTGTTGATGAAGAGAAAATTTGTTTTGGTTTTGGTTTAAATAGTCAAACACTGAAGTTCACATGCATTTGCTTCAGAGCAAATATCCCTTCTTTAAGAGAATGTTAAGTAGGTATTAGAAGTGATTTATGTGTTTAAGCACAACTTAATTCACCATATAGTTTCATATGTTCCTTCAAAAATTTACGAATGTCAGTATAATTAATTTGAAGGTTTTGGCTTTCCCCACATGCATACATTACTGTTAAAACTATATCCTATATTTTACTTTACAAATGATTGCTGTGCATATTTTCTACAGTTAACCTGAAAGAGTGCTTTAAGTCTGCAAATCTAATTCATTCAAGTGATCCTGACTTCCACATTTTGGAAGATGGCTCAGTCTATACAACAAATACTATTCTACTGTCCTCGGAGAAAAGAAGTTTTACCATATTACTTTCCAACACTGAGAACCAAGAAGAGAAGAAAATATTTGTCTTTTTGGAGCATCAAACAAAGGTATACAAGGCTACATAAATGAAGAAATGATGTCTTTTCTTCAGACGTAACCAACATTACCAGGGAAAATAGGAAATCAGAAAGGATATGGTATAGTTTGGCTTAAAGAAGAATGAAAACCATGAGACGAATTCACAGTGTTTCAAAGGAAAAGGGCTATGCAACATAGCTCATTCCAGTTGTTATTCCTTTTCATTTAGGACATAAAAGGAGAAATTGGGATAAGGTACAGCATGGGAACCTGAGATTAGACACAAAGCAGCATTTTTTTGAGCTTTACCATAGAATGGATTTCTAACAACAAGTTTGAAACTCTATCTCTGGATAAACAAAGAAGTTTTTTTTTTGTATTCATTTTAGCATAATTTGTGGTCTTAAAAGTAGATGACTATTTTAGGAGGAGGTCTGGACCACATGCATGCTATTGTGTTGTGACACCCAAGATCAAAATAACTTGTATTCAACCATTAGCCATTCCTCACTGCAGTAGTTTGAGAGTTGTCATCGTGTTTCTCTCCTCATTCTGACACAGATCTCTCTGTTGGTCCCCTGGCTCTGCCTAGTTGCTGGTGAGTGGAAGTTGCTTGTGCTAAATTTAGAAGGGCACATATACACTTATTTTCTTTGCGTATCTCTCTCTCCCATGTTTTTGCATGGCAATATGGCAAAAGTAATTTTTTTTTCAGTTTTGCTTCTAGGCTTCCAGTTCCATCTCTCTTTCTTCCATATTTCCACCAAATCATTTCCCCAAGAGGATTGTGTGATAACCATTAGGACAGTAATTTCTTCATTATCTTTTTGCAGTGTTGATGTTTAGTTTGGTTTTCAAGCACTCCCATGGTCTTACCCTTCCCCAGCTAATCGTCATGACAGGAGAAAAATGTGTCATTGTTTCATATTTGAGAATAAAGTAGTCATTGACTTTGTTATTTTTTCCTGTCTTATAAATTGAGGTTCTAAAGAAAAGACATACTAAAGAAAAAGTTCTAAGACGTGCCAAGAGAAGATGGGCTCCCATTCCTTGTTCAATGCTAGAGAACTCCTTGGGTCCTTTTCCACTTTTCCTTCAACAGGTACAGTTTTCTTTCTTCCTCCTGTGGAAGTCTGTAGTTTCAATCTCTTAACATTATGACACTGAGTATGAAGTTATTTACAATAGTTGTATATAAGTATATGAGTGAATGAGTATGTGTATAATATGTTTCCATATAAGGGTATAAATATATCTCTTTATACTTGCATATACTTTTATTCAGCTTCAGTCATACAAAGGCCATCATAAAACTGTAGCACTCAAACACGTGGTTCCTTAATGAATTGTCATATCAACAAGGGTATCACCAAGCCTAGGAATAGCCTAGAAAACTCAAAACTCTCTTTTATAATAAAGGATAAAATTGGATGAAAGGCCAAATGCCATGAAGGAGGAAGACACATAGGCCCTTCTGTCTTTCTATTTCTTATTTTTGAATCTACATCTGAAATCATACTGGATCCACATTTCTCTCTCTTTCTCTGTCTCTCTCTCTCTGTCTGTCTGTTTTTTTGTAGCAATGAGGTCTCACTATGTTGCTTAGGCTTGTTTTGAACTCCTAGGCTGAAATGATTCTCTCATCCCATCCCAACCTCCCAAAATGCTGGGATTACAAGCATGAAACAGCCATGCCTGGCTCTTTTTCTCTGTCTTGTTTTAACTTTCAGTAGAAACTCCAGCAAGTCTTCTTGCCTTCCTCCACTAGTAGTTGCTACTACATTCAGTCTATGACTTGGGTTTATTTTCCCTCAATTTTTGACATAGCAAGGGAGAATCCTTTTTTTATACCCCACCAACAAATTTAATACAACTGAGAGAAGAGTATATTAAAGTTGAGAAGGAAGTTGTCAGGAAACAGCTGAGTCAGTCAACCTGACAAGCAGATAGTTAAGGTGTTACTGACAGAATGAACGCAGCTTGGAAGGAATTTGCTTTTTCAATCAAAGATCAGAATATCACACATTCCAGAAAATTATTCCATTTCTATTCTCACTCACATTTTTTTTTTCACTCAGTTCCTATAATAAGCAAGATGTTGGCAAAGAACAAAAACTCATTAAGGAAATTATTGTCCCCATTTTTGTCCTGCAGACAGTACACTTTAAAGTCCATGTCTTAAATATTATGTCACACATAATAAAAACTCCATTTTTTAAAACACTGACAACAAAATAATTTTCCATGCTCCGAATATTTTGTTTTCTAAGACAGGAAAAGTTCTTAAGTGTTTTTTCCATGTATAGATACCATCCATCCAGTAAAATAGTCCCATAGTTATTATGGAGAACTAAGAAACACTACATTATTTTAATCATGCTTCCTCTTAAAATTTATCAATTATACTTTCTTATTCTATTGCTCTTTTTTATTTATACATAATAATAAATTAATGAGGGCAATTATTTAAACTAATAAAGTGGCAATGAAATTTCATAAATATATAGATGAAAGTTCTGCTGAAATAAAGATTTGTCTCAGGTATCTAATACCTACTTTCTAGGTTCAATCTGACACAGCACAAAACTATACCATATACTATTCCATAAGAGGTCCTGGAGTTGACCAAGAACCTCAGAATTTATTTTATGTGGAAAGAGACACCGGAAACTTGTATTGTACTCGTCCTGTAGACCGTGAGCAGTATGAATCTTTTGAGGTAAGTTCTAAAGTGTGTGTACTGTATTAGTAATGATAATGCTTGGCTATTTTGTCTCTCATTTGCAATTCATTTAACCTTTTCTGTTTTTTGAGTTTGTTACCAATGTTCTGGCTACTCTCTGATAGCACAGAATTGACTTGAAACAAAAAGTATTTTCATGGAGTAAATAATACTGGATTCCACTAGATGGTTCCTGGTATTATGGTTTTACTATTTATTTCTTTTTTCCCCATTAAATTACCAGTTTGAAGAGTAATTTTTTTTTTTTTTTTGAAATGGGATCTCACTTTGTTGCTCAGGCTGAAGTGTAGTGACATGATCTCGGCTCACTGCAATCTCTGGCTCCTGGGTTCAAGTGATCCTCCCACCTTAGCCTCCTGAGTAGCTGAGAACACAGGCACACACCATGATGCCCTGCCCCTGCTATTTTTTAAATATTTTTAGTAGAGATGGGGTGTCACCATGTTGGCCAGGCTGGTCTCGAACTCCTGACCTCGTGATCTACCTGCCTTGACCTTAGGTGATCTGCCCACCTTGGCCTCCCAAAGTGCTGGGATTATAGGCCTAAGCCACTGTGCCTGGCCAAGAACAGTTATTTAGTTGGCACAAAAAGATCTGTGAGCCTCTTTATGGTATGGAGATACCATAGGAGGTAAATGAGGTTTGGTCATTAAGTAAGCTGCAGTGCCTTGGCAATGGGAGAAAGTTTATGGGGAGCAGGTAAGGAATGTGACAGTGCTTACCAAAGCTTACTCAGTCCTTTAATCATCTGGTTGACTTCCTATGCTGGAAAGTGAGTTAATATGAAATAATTTAACCTAATGCTGGTTTGATTTCCCAATAGGACTTCGTCATTTTGCTTAAGTCAGTTTTAATTATTTTATGTCTATTTTGGATGAATTAATTATTCATTAGAAGACCAAATTAATCAAATAAGACAGGCAAGCTTCGAATAAAGTATTTAGGTTTAGAATTGCCATGTACTGGCCTTCTAAGTATCTAGGATGTTCTGCTCTTTCTATGATAGCTGTTATGAGAAATTTGGTATTGAAATTCATATTATAAAATAAAAAAAATTAAACTACATTTCACACACAATTTACCACTATTCATTTGTTTCATTTGTAATTCACCCTTTTTAAACTAAAAATTCTTTTGAAAAGACTTGCCCAAATGTAACCATTGATATGCCTAAAATCCCCATTAGTAGAAAATAGGATAATATCCCAGTTAACTGTACCTGAAGAATTTGTAATCCTACAGAATCCCAAGTTCAGAAAGATCCAGAAAGTTGTATTTAAAATCTGTGCACCTGAACTTTTCAAACAAAGCAAGACAAAACCAAAAAAAAGTCTTTAAGACTGGGAAAATAACAGTAAAAATTGTTATACTCATGAACAACAGTATAACAAGAATGAAGAAACTAAAATTATCTATGATAAATATAAACATCAAATGCTGTATTGAATCATGAAATAAGATACCTACCTCTTTAGCATTAAAATTATATTTATATCCCAAAACAATAACAAATGGTGAGACGACCCATGCTGCAGTGCTGAACAGTCTCCAAATTAAAGCCAAAGTGAATTTGAACCATACCTTATTTGAAAGATTATTTTCACTTTTCTTTTTGTTTTACTCTCTTCACAGCTAATTGCCTTTGCAACAACTCCAGATGGGTATACTCCAGAACTTCCACTGCCCCTACTAATCAAAATAGAGGATGAAAATGATAACTACCCAATTTTTACTGAAGAAACTTATACTTTTACAATTTTGGAAAATAGCAGAGTAGGTGAGTACCTCCTTAGAAAATAAATGACAAATTCTGTGTTTCAATTCATACATTTAGTTTCACTATGGCTATTGGGAAGCAGCACATCCCAGTGGCAAGAACAAGGAACTCTGAGTAGAATTTTACTCTACTTTTCACTAGCTGTGACCCTGTGCAAGTTTCCTAATCTTGGCAAGCCTAATTTCTTCATCTGTAAAATGGGTTATCAATATGCCAGATTGTTACGAAGACTAAATGAAGCACAATACACAGCAAATGCCAAGCACAGTGCCTGACAAATAGGAGTTAATAAATGTTATGCTGTATGTATGTAAGAGAACATAGTCCAAAAAGAATAAATCTTCCACTAATTGGAGATGTAGTTTTAAAAATACGTACTGATGTTCTCTAGGATTCAATGAATCCCAGCGTTCTGGGCATGATTATTAAAGTCATTGAGAATAATATAAATGTTTTCTCAGTCCTTTGAAATGCTCTGTTTTAGCTAAAAGTCAGAATGCATTTTTGAAGACCTCCTCTAGAAAGGTCTAAGTGAACCATGAAGTTTTAGAGAAAACCAACTTCTATGATCAATCTAAGCACAGGCTTACAAATAGAGTAAGATTAGAGAATAATTGGAATTGTTTAGTCTGAAAATACATAGGTCATGGAGGGATAGTATCATAAAATCATACATTAAATACAGTAAATATTAATCTGATCACCCAATTCCAAAATGCTAGAACACCAGAATATTTGAAAGAAAGTGATACTTTGTGGAGAGGCCTGCAAATTTATAAAAGCCATGACTTTGCTATATAATAATGTTGTTCAGAACTTCTTTGAGATGGGCGAAGAGGAGTGAGATAAAGGGAAAGTAGAACATGTGAACGTTTTGGAGACTAAAAAGGACTTTTTTTCGGTAGGCTCTACTGTGGGACAAGTGTGTGCCACTGACAAAGATGAGCCTGACACGATGCACACACGCCTGAAGTACTCCATCATAGGGCAGGTGCCACCCTCACCCACCCTATTTTCTATGCATCCATCTACAGGTGTGATCACCACGACATCATCTCAGCTAGACAGAGAGGTAACGTAAACATTAATAAAACCTGACTATAAGGTGGCTATTCAGTGGTACCTGTGTAACCACTGTAGATGTGTTTTGGAAAAGCATGTTCTGAATCTCACTTTAGAAACATTATTTTGCACTGCTAATTCATTCTTTTCTGAATTGTATGTTTTATGCAATCAGATTTCCTAATATAAACATATTTAAGGTATTAAAACAGAAAATGTCAAGTATGAAAGTGAACCTTTTAAATATATGCAGAAATTTATTATCATCTCCTCAGCAATCTCATCAACATTCTACCTCTTACATAGACAAAAAGACAGTCTATGTCTCTCTAATCTCTGGTTTCTCATTTTCAATCAACTGCTAGAAATCTTAATTTGGATGTTTCAGAGGTACCTAAGATGTAATACATCTAAAATTTAACTTGTCTTTTCTTCTAAACGTATTTTCCTTTCCATGTTTTCTAGTTAAAAAGATATTAATACATTCTTTCTCTATTAATCATTTTCTGTTGTCACCTTGGAGGCATTGTCTCCAAATTGTATTTGATGTCTCTTGGCCCCACTGAATCACATCACTCCTCAAAGCATGTTATTACCTCCGAGATTATTTTATATCTATATTCTGTCTCTTTCTGCTATAATACCCCTGCTTAGTAATTCATTCACTTAGTTATTTATTTCCTCCTCCAATAAACAACTATTTCCTCCTCCATTAAGCATTATTTATCCAAATACTTATAGCAATTTCTGTGTCATTATTTACTATATGTATAATCCTTAATCTTAAAATATAGTAATAGATGTTTATCAGGTATTTTATTTGATTCTTAAATCTTCAGATTGATTTTCTCTTCCTTCCTCTATCCCTCATGGATTAGACTAGTTGTTCTGAAACATTTTGGTCTCAAGATCCCTTAACAATGTTAAATATTGTTGAAAATCCCAAAGATCTTTTACTTATGTGGGTTGTATGTATCTATATTACCTCATTAATGTTTAACACTAAGGAAAGTTTGAAATTTATATTATTTTAAATATTAAAAATAACTATAAATTTATTACATTTTAATGGTTAAAATTCTTATAACAGTAAAAATTGTTACTTTTTTTCTTTTTATACTTAGAAAACAAGTACATTTTCCAAAACAGTACAATTTAGCAGGAAAAATGGCATTGTTATGCATTTTCCCAAATCTTTTAAATATTTTCCTTGAGACAGGTGGATTCCCATATCTCCTTCTACATTTAGTCTGCTACAACATGTAGTTTTAGCTGGAGCATATAAAGGCAGTCTGACATGGTATAAAGTTAGAAAAGAGAGGAGTATTTGGATGGTAATTACAGATCATTGTGGATATTCTTCTTTGTACTGCATGGAAACCTGACAAGGAGTAGCTAGTTTCCTAAATGTTTTTGGTAATGTGGACTCTGAAGCCTCACTAATGACCTTTTGTACTTTATTACATTTAAACCCATTGCTCTATCTTACACTGTGAGTGACCATTTTATCAATATGTGATCCTATAGTGTGCATTGGTCATTTGGAAAATATTGGTTCACTAAGTAATGCAGAGCTTCCAAATACTTACACATTTCATTAAATAATATCAAAAAGATCACCTTTTTACTTCCATTGATATCACATTGGTTGATAAAGATTTTACAAAATTCTCATGTTTGTTTGAAAACTCCAGTTTATCATTGGCAATAAATAGTTGTTTTCCTTGAAGTGACAGGTTAACTTTATGTTTCACAAAATATCTTCATAAAACTGTAGTCTGAATAGCCATAGATATCTATGTGAAAATAGTGCTCTCTGTGGGGCGGCGGGGACAGGTGTTGGGGAGAAGAGCAAAAACTCAACAACTTGTTCAGCTCCCAAGTCAAACAATCACAGAAGTGCTTTTCTTTGAATAGATTGTTCTGAAAGAGTCAGTTGAAAACACTTGTCCAATGAAGGAGTTTATCCAGTGGTTCTCTCTAGAAATTTTTTAACCTCAGGATTCCAGTTTTCTTCAGTTGCCTACAACCTTTTAGTTCCTTTAAACACCAGAATTTCTCTTCCATCTGAAATTATCACAAATTAATATTTAGGGTATCAAATTTCATTTCCTTGTGTTATTAGTTTTATTAGCCAGTTTATTATTTCCAATAAATTTTAGTTTACTATAAACAAAATATGTATTCATTCTTGAAAGTACAGTAGCATGAAGTCTTAAAAATTTTCAGTTAAAATAAGGCCATTATTTTTCAAGTCTACACATGTGATTGGTTATGAGGGAAGTGTAAATCTGGAAAATTATGTGTGAAAAGCAGGATCAAGAGAAATTTTTTCAGTTTAGATAATGTATGAGGAAAAGAAAGTTTCAGAGGAGATGGAATTAAGGGAAGAATCTTTGTAAGAGAAGGGTGAATGTTCTAGGTAGAAGGTGAAGATAGATTTTGACAGATTATTTTGTCTTATGAAAAGAGATAAATTAGATAGGAAAGGTAAGCATCACCATTTTATAAAAGACAAAACCTAAACAAAGTGAATTTTCCAGTTGCCCAAGATTATGTCTGTTATTTCTGGAGTTGGAAGTAGAACCGAAGTCTCTTAATGCTCAGTCCAGAAGGCTTTATTACTGTGTTGTTTTTAATACTTCCATATCTCAATCACTTATGATAAATGAAAGTTACAAGGAGAAACACTTTAAAATATTTAAATGCTTTAGATGTTTAAAAACATTTTTTAAGGTAGTGATGAGTTTTCAACAATATCTGATAAATGGAAGGCTTAAGAGCCAGATTTTATTTTCTACAGAAAGAAAAAAAAAACTACGAAGCCCCAGATCTTTATCTTCGTATCAATTTAAATTAACTCTTAATAAATCTAAAATAAACCCTTAAAATCTACATTTTTTGCAGGAAGAAATTTCATTTTATTGTTTTATTAGAAGACCAATATAATTTTGCTATGTATTTTTTTGAACGTAAGGATGTACTTTGGCCAGGAGATAAAGGGTTTGATTAATTACCAGGCAATTTTAAATGCACCTGTGGCAATAGCCCTTCTTTTTCTGTTGAATAAAGACAAAACCAATTGATTCTGTGTTCTGTAAGTTAATAGCACTTTAAATTTGAGAAACAATTCAATTTTTATAAATTAATTAAAAATTCCTAGTGTGATTCTCCTGCCTCGCTTGAACCCAGGAGGCAGAGGTTGCAGTGAGCCAAGATTGTGCCACTGAACTCCAGGCTGGGTGACAGAGTGAGACTTCATCTCAGGAAAAAAAAAAAAAAAGAAAAATTACTAATGTGAGAAAGTTCTTCTAATACATGAATGCTGAGAACTGTAATAATATACTTTAAATTCTTAGCGCAAAAAAAATATGGAGTGATAAAGTAAGATTTCAATTATAATGTTGGTGCTTTCACCCAATAATTAAATTCTTTTTTTGTTTTCAGTTACTTGATAAATACCAGTTAAAAATAAAAGTACAAGATATGGATGGTCAATACTTTGGTCTGCAGACAACTTCAACTTGTATCATTAATATTGGTGATGTAAATGACCACTTGCCAACATTTACTCGCACTTCTGTAAGTGTGTGATATTAATTAAATAAAAATGTATGGACCAGTGTTAATTGTTTATTGTGCACATCTCCGGCCAGGCGCGGTGGCTCATGTCTGGAATTATAGCACTTTGGGAGGCTGAGGCGGTAGATCACCTGAGATCAGGAGTTTGAGACTAGCCTGGCCAACATGGTGAAACCCCGTCTCTACTAAAAATACAAAAAATAGCTTGGTGTGGTGGCGGGCACCTGTAATCCCAACTACTCAGGAGGCTGAGGCAGGAGAATCGCCGGAACCTGGACGGCAGAGGCTGCAGTGAGCCTAGATTGTGCCATTGCACTCCAGCCAGAGCAACAGAGTGAGACTTCACCTCAAAAACAAAAAAATGCACATCTCCTTCCATCCCTCCTGATTTCAAATGAAGTTCCTCAATGCCATTAAACATTGTATAGTTTTAGGGTTTAAAAATCATGTAAACATAGTACTTTGGAAATTAGAAGAATAGGATTTGCTTCACATGGTGTTCTATTTTTGTGAGAGTTACTAATGAAATTTTTTGTATGCTTTTATTATTTAGTATGTGACATCAGTGAAAGAAAATACAGTTGACGTGGAAATCTTACGAGTTACTGTTGAGGATAAGGACTTAGTGAATACTACTAATTGGAGAGCTAATTACACCATTTTAAAGGGCAATGAAAATGGAAATTTTAAAATTGTAACAGATCCCAAAACCAATGAAGGAATTCTATGTGTGGTTAAGGTAAGAATAAATTAGAACATTATTTGTAGTTTATAATATCATAGAATAGCATGCTAGAGTTTAATGGAAAGAAAGGAATTCTGATAAATGTAGGAATAAAATAGATATATAATTTGCATACAAAATGAAAATGCTCTGTTCTTCATATATAATGGAAAGACTATATTAGTTTTTGATAATCTTTTATTAAGGCATGATTTTTAAAAAAAATAATATAATACAATATCTATTTTGTAAACAATATCTCTAAATGGTTCAAAAACTAGCCCATGGGACAGTGCTGGACTTTTCCTAGCCCAGTTTTTCTGTGTTTGGGTCAAGGAGTCTTCACTTACTTACTGATTTACCAAATAAAGGACTACTCTTGGTCAGCCCCATGGAGACGTTATTCGTAGGTTTGTTCATCATTTTCAGTATATGTTACATCCTTAGCATCCAGGTTCAGAATGAAAATCCTCAATCATTCAAAGATGTAAACACTTCTAAAACTTCTTTCTAATACTATTCTGCAGCATCTGAGAAGAACTCACTGCTGATTCAGGAGCCAGAGTTAGTTCATAAAGCAATCTGAGCTCCTTTGGTCTTGGACAAATTTATAGACTTATTTCTGCTGCATCTTTAACTAGAACATGGTTCTGCTGTGGGTCTATGTATTTTCTTTTGTACATATTCATAAGGAACATGGATTAAGAAATGATGAATCCTTTTTCCTTACGATGATGAAGATCAGCTGTTTTTAGATTATTTTCTTTATTTTAAGATAGCAAAGAAATAACCTTTAAAGCTTTCTTTACCTAACCCCTCCCCTAATCCTTGATAATCTGAGAAGGAAATTTATCCATGTGAAGTCCAAGACCTGAAAAAAATTTCTGTCTTCTAGGACATGGTTTCACTAATTCTCATTACAACTACATATCAGGAAAGATAAAATAAAATCTTTTATTAAATGTATTCCTGTCTCTAAGATAAGAACTGGAATGGAAGACACATAAAAAAAGACAATATGATGCCCCTAAGCTTTGTATTTTCTTGTCTTTCTCCTCTTAAAAGCATTTTTAAAAAATTTACCCATTTTCTTCTTTGCCTCAAACCAGGTACAAATAATTATATGTATCTTAGGAGGGTAAGACAAGCTGTCCTAAAATTAATGATGTAATAAATAACTATTGGTTATAGTATGAACCACCTAAAGGAGTATCTCATATATTAACATCCAGGGACCCTCACTAAATACTTTCTGAAATCTCTATCAATACCTGTTATACTACTTGTCTTAAATTTACAGTTGAAGAACAATTTTCTGTCCCTTTTTGCCAGCTTTACCTAAGTACTGAATCAGTGGGAGGAGTCTTTCTCTCTACCACCACTGGGTTTCTGGGTATATTACTCTGTTCTCACATTGCTACAGAGAACTACCTGAGACTGGATAGGTTATAAAGAAAAGAGGTTTAATTGACTCACAGTTCCACAGGCTGTATAGGAGGCATGGCTGGGTAGGCCTCAGGAAACTTATAATCATGGAAGAAGGCAAAGGGGAAGCAAGCACATCTTCACATAGCAACAGGAGAGACAGCAAAGGAGGAAGTGCTACACACTTTTAAACAACCAGATCTTGTGAGAACTCACTATCATGAGAACAGCAATGGGGAAATCCACCCCCATGTTCTGGTCACCTCCCACCAGGTCCCTTCCCCAACACTGGGAATTACAATTTATCATAAGATGTGCGTGGGGACACAGAGCCAAAGCATATCACTGGATACATGTTTCATATTCTCATGGTTGTTCCCAACACAGCACTTACATATTTTCAAATTTAACATTATATAGACTCTTTAGCATCGCCAAATAGTGAATGGGTTCATCTGATTTTCAATACATTTGCTTTTATAGCCATTGAATTATGAAGAAAAGCAACAGGTGATCGTGCAAATTGGTGTAGTTAATGAAGCTCCATTTTCCAGAGAGGCTAGTTCAAGATCAGCCATGAGCACAGCAACAGTTACTGTTAATGTAGAAGATGAGGATGAAGGCCCTGAGTGTAACCCTCCAATACAGACTGTTCGCATGAAAGAAAATGCAGCAGTGGGGACGACAAGCAATGGATATAAAGCATATGACCCAGAAACAAAAAGTAGCAGTGGCATAAGGTACTTACAGTTCAATTGTCGTCAACTCCAAGTTTTTTGTGTTTTAAAAATTTATAGCTTATTTTGATACCAGTTTTTACAATTTAGTGTATGATAAATTTTATTATTTTAATTCATCATTACCAACAGGTATAAGAAATTAACTGATCCAACAGGATGGGTCACCGTTGATGAAAATACAGGATCAATCAAAGTTTTCAGAAGCCTGGATAGAGAGGCAGAGACCATCAGAAATGGCATATATAATATTACAATCCTTGCATCAGACCAAAGTAAGAATTTGTTTTTAAGCCAGCCACATACTTCCTCAGCTACATACATCTTCAGTGTTTAAGCCAACAATATACATTTTAAAGCCAGCTACATACACTCTCAGTTTTCACATCTCTCAGTATAAAGTAAGAAGTTTGCTATAATTTGTTAACTCACGTCTACTTTCTAATAGCCTTCTATTAAAGGTACAATTATTAAAAATTGAGAGAATTATTTTAGTAAAACTTGTTTCAGCCAGGCGTAGTGGCTTATGCCTGTAATCCCAGCACTTTGGGACGCCAAGGCAGACAGATCACTTGAGGTCAGGAGTTCAAGAGTAGCCTGGCCAACATGGTAAAGCCCCATCTCTACCAAAATGTTAAAAATTAGATGGGTGTGGTGGCAGGCGCCTGTAATCCCAGCTACTTGGGAGGCTGAGGCAGAAGAATCGCTTGAACCTGGGAGGTGGAGGTTGCAGTGAGCTGAGATTGTACCACTGCACTCCAGTCTGGGTGACAAAGTGAGACTCTGTCTCAAAAAACAAAAAATAACAAAATTAAAAAACTTGTTTCAATTTATCTATTTATTTCACTTAAAGTATTCACTTTGGCAGGAAAATTTATTAAAGGGAGAACATACTTACATAATGCAGTCCTGGAAAACAGCTATAAATTTTTACAGGAAGCTAACAATATACTTGGGGACTAGAATTCTGATTAAAGACATTATAGAAAAATAAATCACGATATATTTACGATCAGGGTAAATAAATAGTATATTATAAAATTAGACTAACACTGTGAATTCATATAATCATATAAAATGTAAAATTATGTTCTGTGCATTCTACAAAATTGAGAGAACTATGCACATAACAATTATATATGAGACCCGTTCGGTGCATAAAATATAATTTCTGTAACATGAATTTGAACTTTGTGTCTTTGTAAAATAAATATGCTAACTATAATTAATATAAACTATTATGCTATAACCTGCAAAATTAGAATTTAGAAGTGATTTTGGAACATGATTTATGTATTCCAGTTCTCTATAAATTAATGAGAAATGACTCAATTTATTAAACTGGTAAAGTTGTAAACATTATTGATTTGTCTTTAATTAAAGACTGTTAAGGCCTCAACTTCTCATGTCTTTTTGCCAATAAATACTTTGTGGTCAAAGGCAAATGAAAAGAAAAAAAAGTAACATGAAACTCAAATTCATTATGTTTTTAATAGTACTTGAGAGATTACTGTTAAAAACATAAATCCATTGTGTTTTTAACAGTAATCTCTAATTTTGGACAAGAATTTTTAACTTATCTGTCTATAAACTACTGTCCAAAATTAGAGATTCTGGCTTTAACGTTACTCCACATTCTCCTCTCTTGCAGAGGAGTTCAAATGATTGAGAAATCAAATATGTGTATGGAATCGAGATGGGGCACTGCTTATCACCACTGTGATATAGAATAAATGTTTAGTGAGGCTGTTCCTGTTCATTTCTTTTGAAGAGGGTGGGAGTCATTTGTGTTTCCTCTGTGTAAGGGAATTGTGAATCAATAATTCCACATCTTTTTACTTTGTGAATTGAATGAACTGAGAATATACAAAAGTGTGTCATTTTTTGAAAAACTTTTTTTCTAAAATCTATACTGGCTAATTTCATTTGGGTCGTCCCTGCTGCTCCCTAATGAAAACCTCTCCTCATGGATACTGACATCTTGGGTTGATGCTCACTTCCTGCCCTCGTACACCTCCACAGCAATTGCTTCCTCTTTTTAAAACTCTTTCTCAAGGCTTCTGTGTCTAAACTTGCCCACACATTCCTGCATGCTTTCTGGTCTTAACTGCCTTCCCCTCTCCTAAACATATATATTTCTTAAGCTTTAAATTCAATTTATCTTTCCTTCTCAACTTCTTAATCTAAATTCTGTTCGCAGTTTTACACAGGTATCATCTCTATATAGTTGAGCTTTAGATTATTGTTTCTATTGTATTATTCCAGCTTTTAGAAGGGAGTTACTTGCAATTATGCTTTATATAAAATAGTTATCCTGTAACTTTCTATTGAGTATATAGATAGATGAATGACTTAGGCTACACCCCACAGTGATTATTTCAGTTTTCAAGTAATTTTCTACTCCTGGATTCTTCTGCTCTTTGAATATTCCCGTATACTATTTTTGTTACAATCATTTAAATACGTAACTTCAATTGCTTTGCTCCAAAACCTAAGTGCTACGTATGTTTCCATCAAACTCTAAGCTCCCTAGTCTGGCTTTCAAAGACCATTAACTCCTGCTTTTGTGTCGGTTTCCACCTGTCTACCTTCCCTGTCATTGTCTCCAGATCATGGGTGTGTATAACGTGTATTTCCACCTCCTTGAATTTCCTTGGGCTTTTAAATATACTAGAAGTGTCCTCATTCACACGCTCTTCCTTTCTCCTCTCAGAAATCAGCCAAAACTCACCTCTAATAAAATGCAATAATAATTTAGAAAATGAATAAACACATCTTAATAGCAGTCATTGTTCATACAACCCATATGAAAGAAATAATATTTTTCTTTTAACATTCCCTGAGGATGTAGCTTGTGGCTGCTTGCCATTGTAACTTTTACATTATAGGTAAATGTAATGTAATGCTTAATAAATATTTTTCAACGTTTTCAATATATAATTTTATGGTGAAAACTCAAAACATAAAAAGAGTATTTTATTTTCATTTTTCTAGATGGGAGAACATGTACGGGGACACTCGGCATTATACTTCAAGATGTGAATGATAACGGCCCATTCATACCTAAACGGCAAGTGACCATCTGCAAACCCACCATGTCATCTGCAGAGATAGTTGCGGTTGATCCTGATGAGCCTATCAATGGCCCGCCTTTTGACTTTAGTCTGGAAAGTTCTACTTCAGAAGTACAGAGAATGTGGAGACTGGAAAAAATTAATGGTATATATTTTTGACAATTGCTTTGTCCTTTTCAATATCAGAATGTCTGCAATACTTTTTTTGGGGTGTGAAATGGAAGAAAATTCACCATGTGGGAACCACCAACGAAAGTTTCTCAGTTTTCGTGTGTGGGGAGTAGGTCTCTCTGTTGTGTCTCTAATCCTATGCTGAGATCCCCTTAGGTGTGTTGTGAATTCTCACTCCCACTCCAAACACATACACACGCACTCTCTCTCTGTCTTAGACTGGGTCTAATGTAATCACTTCCTAACCTGTGTACCTCCCACTGGCATAAACTTCTTTATAGTTTCCTAGGTCATGAGGAACTCTTCACCTGTTATAGGTTGGCTTTCCAGAAAGCAGACCCCGAGACACGGCATTTCAAGCAGAATGATTACTAAGGAATTTGCTTTAGATCAGTAGCTGTGAAAGGAGGAAAAGTGGGATTGGGCAAAAAGAGAAGTCAAGTTGCAGCACAAGCCAGATGACAACCTTGGTGAACCCCAGGGGGAGTCTGAGCTAAATGGGCCTTCAGAGTGGTCCTGAGTCTTATTGCTCCATCAGTGTGTGTAGGCTGCCCATGGCAAAAAGGCACAATCACAGAAGATGCTGATGGCCTCCCATGCAGCTGGGACTAAAGTCCTTCATTGAAAAGGGATCTGGTGTAGACCATATTGTCCACCTCATTCTCTCTCCTCTCTACCAGTGTATTGACTTCTGACTATTTCATGTCTATTATATTCTTCTTGGGGTTCTCCCCTAACTTGGTTCCCCCTCTGTACTTTTCACTTAAGCACAGAAGGATCTACAGTGATAAGTATGGCAAAAATGAAGGCAACCAGTCTACATTATCACCACTGCCTCACTCCCTAGTCAGCCCTTAACTCTTCAGCATGTCTCCCATCTCCTGCTCACACTGCCTAGGGACAGTGGGTCATGTCTACCAGCTTTCGTGACTCTAGAACCACTGAATGGGGCTTGCCTTTCAAATGCCCTTGAATATTTTTTCACCCCATGCTTTCAGTAAATATCTCAATTTCCTGTTATGACAAATTAAAAAAGAAAGGTTATGAGGGAATGCAAAGGGAGAACAGGATGAGGAAAGGAAAATGAAGACTTCTAGAAATAAGCTAAGCTACTATGTCTTGGATCCTGCTCTGTAAACTAACAAGATTTTCAGCTTTTTAAACAATTTTCTGGTGTGTGTGTGCGTGTGTGTGTATCAGGGGGGTTATCAATTTACTTTAAGATTGGGAGGAAGAATTAACTTTATTCTTAGATTTTTTCTTTTCTATTTATTTGTTGTCATGATATTTATTTTTAAATAGTGTTGATCGCAGGTAGACATTTTCTTCCCCCATAGCCTTATTTAGCAAAATAAACCTTTGGCAGCTGTATGGTTGTCAAAATCCTTGTTATTTTAAAGATTTACTTATCTGTGTAATCACTTATAAGCTTGGGAAACACCCAAGTTTTAAGAAGAAGATACCCTAAATAGGCTTTGAAGTAAGATAAGCTTAGTGTCAAATGTTGGCTCTCCACTGTTTGTTAGTTATGAAAATCTGACATGCTATTTATTCTCTTTGAGTATGAATTTACTCTTGTAAAATGAGCTTATTTGGGGTAGTAAATAAAATGCATGCAATACACCATGGCACATTCACATTAGGAATTATAAGTTTTGGTTTTGTTAGTCTCATTGTAATTTCTTACACAATAGACTTCACAGGTTAACTATGGCTTCTCTTAAAATGGACATAATTAAATGTTTTTTTGCCCAAGCATTCAGGTTTGTATTTAGAGCTTCAAATACTATGCAGAAAAATGAGAATGTCATATTGGGCAGTTATGTGGGAGAGATTATTCTGTGGCATGTGGTGTCCACATTTAGAGTAGTAGTGTATCTAGGCTCTGAAACCAACATTGTATTGGCTTTAAACATTTTTTTCTAATTTTTTAATTATTTTTTCTTCTTCTAAGTTCATGTCAGATGGGTAATGTACCAATGTTGTAGAAAGGTTTGAAGGAGGTGCATCTCATACGTGAGTGTAAAAACCCTATCATATTTATGCACCATAGAAGTCATAAAAGAATCTGCATGGGCTTTTGGTTCTGGATATTTTCTAGCCTTTATCTAAGAAAACTACATCAAAACTAAGACATTTGCAGTTGGTCCCTTCATCTTTTAGGACCAGGAGATGCAGTTCCAACTGTGTGACTCATGACCTGCTAATATAGTCACCATCAAGAGTGTTCTACATTGTCAGAATCAGTCTCTGACAGTAAGTCAGCACAATTTATGAAAACAAAGTAAAGGAAAACATCCATAATTCCAGACTATTACGTTGATGAAGCATCTGTAAAAGAAAATGTATACTCACTGGTTTAATTAAATATTTTCAAGATATGGTAAAAACTAATCTATTAACAAGTCTATTAGTTATGATAAGAAGGATTTGTTTACAGACAAATAAAATATAACAAGAGCCAAAAGACTTAGTTTAAGAGGCAGCATAAACAAACTTTTGTATGTAATATATTTGCAATGGGTATAGATCAGAACTATTCTATCCATTCACATTTAGAATGTTCTAGTAGTTGTGTCATTCCATCAGGAATGTCTGTTTGTAGGAAAATATGATAACTATCTGATAATTAGTTATTTATTCTCAGAAGAAAGCAATGACATTGTATAATGCTTGGTTTTATTTACTTATGTTTTCAGATACAGCAGCACGTCTTTCCTATCAGAATGACCCTGCATTTGGCAAATATGTAGTACCTATAACAGTGACAGATAGATTTGGCCTGTCTAGTGTCAGTTCATTGGATGTTACTCTGTGTGACTGCATTACCGAAAATGACTGCACATTTCGTGTATATCCAAGCACTGGCGGTGGACGAATCCAACTTGGAAAGTGGGCCATCCTTGCAATATTGTTGGGCATAGCATTGCTATTTTGTAAGTCCTTTCTTGAATTCAGATAATAGCCTTTAAAGTAACTTTCAAGACACTTTTTTTTTTTTTTGAGACGGAGTCCAGGCTGGAGTGCCGTGGTGTGATCTCAGCTCACTGCAACCTCTGCCTCCCTGATTCCAGAAATTCTCATGCTTCAGTCTCCTGAGTATCTGGGATTACAGGTGTGCCCCACCATGCCCAGCTAATTTTTTCTACTTTTAGTAGAGACAGATTTCACTGTGTTGACCAGGCTAGTCTCTAACTCCTGGGCTCAAGTGATCTGCCCACTTCAGCTTCTCAAAGTGCTGGGATTACAAGCATGAGCCACCACACCTGGCCAACTTTCAAGACACAATCTAAGAATCAGTATTATTTCCTGTAACTGATTGTTTGCATATAGCTGTGTTTTTATTTAATATATACATTTTATTTATATTTTAAATGCATTTATGCATAGTTCTAGTGTCTTCTCAGTTATCAGAGACATAAAATTCAAAGTAGAAACAGAGCATGTAACATAATCATAAAATATCTGTTAAAAGTTTAAATAGCGTATCTATTTAAACTTTTCTATTATATACTGCTTTGATACAAGCAAGCCCGTAAAAACTGTCTCCTTTTAATATGCACTTTTAAATTTATAATTTATCTGTGTATTAACCATTGTACATTTATCACATCACATTATTTTATGATAAACTTATATTTCTTTCTTCATCCAGGTATCCTATTTACACTAGTCTGTGGGACTTCTCGGACATCCAAACCACCAAAAGTAATTCCTGATGATTTAGCCCAGCAGAACCTGATTGTATCAAACACTGAAGCTCCTGGAGATGACAAACTGGTAAGTAGTCTATCTTTCTAAATAAATACAAAGGATGAATTCACCTATAATGCATATTCCTTCTAAAATGATCTTTTTTCAGAAAAGTTCTTTTGGTAACAGGCAATTTACCATAGTATGTCATGGGTCCCGTGGAGCAGATAAAATGATTTTGATTTACATGGCAATATATTTAAATTTGGCCATAGTGTGTTACTTAATAGTGAAAATGTTTTAGCATGTCATTGTTATTTTTACTTCAAATGATTCATGGTTTCAATTTTAAGTCTTTTGTATATATTTTGACTGCTGTTTGTGCTGTAAAAATGCTGCTTTTTAATTATTCACTGTTCACCAACATGGTTTTACATTTTTTCTGGAAGCAATAAAATCACTACAAGCTTTGATCATCGTGGGAAGAACTTTAATAGATTCCTGTTGGCTCTAATATGGGTTACGGAAGAGCCTGAGGCCAAATATATGAAATAGCAATGCTAGCAGGTGGCCGTTTCTCCAACTTTGCTTTCTAGCTCAATATGTGGAAGAGGAGCAAGTATATACCCTATAGGAAGTATAACTGATGACTAGGGCAAGAAAGATTTAGAAAACAAAAGCATGATAGTATTCAAGAAGGTACTGAAAAAAATAAAATTTAAATAATATTAGAGTTTCCAAAAACATAACGTAAATAATTGCTGGCCAAAGCTTTAGTGCTCCTTGTTACTTTCCCTGCTTAATTTATCCACATATATTCAGATTGCAAGGATTTGTTATTGCAGTTAAGATTTTTATGGCAATTATAGTTGTACTCTTTTTGATTTAGTTGAAATGTAACTGAATTAGATACTAAATAGAAATATCAATCATTACTTCTGTTTCCGCTTTATTCAGGTAAAAAGGAATTAATTTAAACTAAGCAGAATAAATATATTTGAGACTACAGTGTTTATTTTGAGGTGTGAGATGTAGGAAGGATTGAAAAATTAAAATTGTACAGTATTCTAAGAGGCTTTTTTTTTTTTAGACAAGGTCTGGCTCTGTTGCCAAGGCTGGAGTGCAGTGGCACAATATCACAGCTCATTGCAAACTCCGTTTCCCAGGTTCAAGCAATTCTTGTGCCTTAGTGGCTGGGATTGCAGGCACCTACCACCACAACCAGCTGATTTTTGTATTTTTAGTAGAGGCGGCGTTCCACTATGTTGGCCAAGCTGGTCTTGAATTCCTGATTTCAAGTGATCTGCCCGCCTTGTCCTCCCAAAGGGCTGGGATTAGAGGTGTGAGCCATCACACTGGGCTGATATTCTAAGAGTTTTTTTTAGGAAGGAATATACATCAAGTTTCCTAATTTATCTCCAGGTACCAACCACACTTGACATCTGCAGTTTGCTTTTTGTGTGGCCACTACATTAAATTATGGTGTTTCCATAGCTGGGTATGCAGGATTGATAAGATTGATTTAGTTCCTGCTCTCAGAGAGCTTATGTTCTGGCACAAAACAATTATGACATTATCCGCTTGATGTTCCTTTTCATAATTTTTTGTTCTCTTCTGTATTGTCTCTAATGCAAATTGTTTTCATTTCAGTATTCTGTGAATGGCTTCACAACCCAAACTGTGGGCGCTTCTGCTCAAGGAATTTGTGGCACAGTGGGATCAGGGGTCAACAATGGAGGTCAGACCATTGAAATGGTGAAAGGAGGACACCAGACCTTGGAATCCAGCCAGAGGGCTGGGCACCATCACACCCTGGATTCCTGCAGGGGAGGGCGTGTGGAGGTGGACAACAGCAGATACACTTACTCGGAGTGGCACAGTTTTACTCAGCCCCGTCTCGGTGAAGTGAGTTTCCCTAAGTGGCCCACAAACTATTTTGATTTCTTTTAAACTTTATAAATAACTAACTTGAGGCTGACCTTGATTTTCAATTAATTATGAATCTACTAATTCTGCTAGTTGAAAGCTATTATTTTTCCTCAATTTTGGTTTAGTTATGTTCAGATTTACATGGTTATTTACTTTCCCTCCTATTTTTAAAATATTCTTACTTAAATAATGTATGATATTTAAATTACTGTCTCATGGCTTTGTGCTAATATTTCCCATCTGACAACTTGTGCCTTAGAAACCAAAAGTGTGGTACCAGCAAGACCAGCATGTACCATCACTATGTCTATCTGGGAAGATCTGAGCCCACATCAACTTGTCTTCAGTTTAAATGGATGCATTTCACTTTCAGCTAGAATTTTGAAAGGGAAAGTAATGACTGTAAAAGGAACACCTGTATTCTTGCTGCTACATGTGTGACTTTTAGAAACATCCTATACTGAATTTATAGTGTGATTTATGAAACAGACCAATTATGTGCATTTTTTATGTGTAGGAATCCATTAGAGGACACACTCTGATTAAAAATTAAACAATGAAAGGTAAATCAAAGCAATTATTTTTATGTTAGTAAGTTTTGGTGTTTAAAATAATAATAATAAAAACATTGTATTTTTCCCCTTGGCAGAAAGTGCATCTGTGTAATCAAGATGAAAATCACAAGCATGCCCAAGACTACGTCCTGACATACAACTATGAAGGAAGAGGATCGGTGGCTGGGTCTGTAGGTTGTTGCAGTGAACGACAAGAAGAAGATGGGCTTGAATTTTTGGATAATTTGGAGCCCAAATTTAGGACACTAGCAGAAGCATGCATGAAGAGATGAGTGTGTGTTCTAATCAGTCTACAGAAGCCAGTGGCTTTACGACTTTTTAAAAAATTACAAACCAAGAATTTTTAAAAATGGAAGATGCTATATGTGGGGGTTTTTCTCTCATTATTTTGATGGAATCTCTTTGGTCAAATGCACATTTATAGAGAGACACTATAAACAAGCACACACATTTTTCGATTTTTATATATTTTTAAATTACTTATCTTCTATCCAAGGAGATCTACAGGGAAATTAAGAAATTCTGCCTTATTTGTTACATTTGGGTATAATGACAATAGCCAATTTATAGTGCAATAAAATGTAATTAATTCAAATCCATATTATAGACTACTTGAAGCACAACCTAATGGAACATTGTAGAGACCTTGCTTTTACATTATCTCCAGTTAATTAATTGTTTTATGTGGTGCTTGGAAACTGTTGTTTTCCTAAACATTTAAAGTGTATAGACTGCATTCTTGCTATTATTTTATTCTTGTAATGTTACCTTTTTCATAGAACAAAAGGAGATTTTTAGCCAGGCATTGACTATTACAATTTCGTTTTGGTTGAGTTTAGTCTTAGGTTTTATTGTATATAAAATTCTGCGCTGAATCTGTGTCTGCTCTGTTACCTACTTTTGCCAGTGATATTTAAGTTTTAAGATACTTTCAGAATGTATTTTTACTTCTGCAAGTTTTTGGTCTTTAAAATGTCCAATAGCATCTCTTTCTTTCTCTCTCTCTCTCAGTCTCTCTCCTGTTTCTTTTTTTTTTTTTTTTTAATTTCCATGTAGGCTAAAGAATCCAAATATTTTAAAAAGCTTTCTTTTTGAATTATTCTTTTTTTGTTTTATGTAAGTGTATATATTCTTGTTTTTTCTTGAAATCAATGTAATGTTAACTTTGTTGTTTCAAATATCTTAGTGATTGCTTTGTTATCTCGTCAACAAAAAAACTTTAATTTTGCCATTGAAACTGTAGAACTATGTCATGCTTTTATTAGAAGCAATGCTCTATGTTAACAACAAGAATGGTGTAATTAGAATTGGGATGTGGATATTTAGTGTGTGACAACACATTTACAGTTCTTTAATTCAAGGGTACAGTTTATAAATGTAAAGTAGTGATGGTTTTTGAAATAAGCTTTAAAATACAGGGATCTTGAAAGTTCCCTGGGATAACTATTTTATAACTTAGATAAAATGGCTAGTTATATCTATATGTTTGTAAAATTATTTTAAAAAAATATTTTAAGATTACAATTTTAACAAATGTAGAAATGAGCCAAACTATTTAAATTTTAAAACAGTAAGACAAAATGGAACTTAATAGTCCACAAAACTCCAGTCCAGGTTTCATGACTTATTTTAGTCAATGAATTTTTTATGTATACTAAAGATATGGACATTTTAAATGTGTTTCTAATATTTGTGATTATCTATGATGTGCCTGTCTTGAACTCACAAGATTGGCTTATAACAATTATTTGCAAGATTAACATTGGATAATTATTTGATAACCAGCTTATTATCTTTTTAGTAGGTTTATTATTGATGAATACAAAATTGGCAAAAATACCGTTTCCCAAAGTTATTTTTAATAAACTATGTACAAAATTCTTGTATATTACTAGTTATGATTAAGTAAATTAAGCAGTTTTTAAAACTTAGAGTGAATTTGTTAAACATAGGTCTGACATGAGTTTAAGAGATTTTTGCATTTTCTAAGTTAGAGAAGTAAATCCCCTTTTTAAAATTCCTGTTATACATTTTTTAAAATGTAGAGTTTGTTTCGGAGAGATTTTCGCTGCATTGTTATTGCCATATTTATATAGTATGACTATTCTAAAGACTGCAGCGCCATGGGGTATGGGTTAAGTTACCTGCTTTTTTTTTTTTTTTGGTCTCTTTTAGTTATTTTAAAATGGGGAATAATAACAGAACTTCTTTCCTAGGGCCATTGTAAGTCACTTGAATAAAAAAATAGTTTTGAAGCATGAGAGTCATTCAGAGTAGTCCACCTAAATGGCACTCCTGGTAATAATAAATGATTTTAAACAAGTCACATGTATAACCCATTTCATGTTAACAAAAGGTCAATTAAGAAAATAAGACAATGAAAAGATTTTTCTTCTCACTGTAGATATGTCTCTTCATAATGATCACCTGATGACTGGTTCTTATATGTTCAGTTTTTCAGAATACATAACGCAGAGATTGCTGAGGCATTGGTATGGGATTGCCTAGTTTGAAACACTGAAACTATTAGATTCAATTGGATGAAAAGCAGAACATCTGCTTCTTAAAATGGGCACTAATTCTAACACCCAATGAAAATTATGTGTATTTTAGATTGTCCCTGTCAATCCCCTTGGCTTCTCCACTAGCTGTCCTGCTAGACATTAGCAATCACTTGCCAGGGAAGTCATGGCTCTTTGGCAGTTGTGGTAGTAACCCTAAGTGCTAACACTTCCGAGTAAGAGTGTCTTGATGCTAATCCCGGCTCTATTCTTACTAGCTATGAGATTTGAGAATCATTTAATCTTTCTGTGTTTAGTTTCCTTAACTGTAGGACCTGTACTGAGGAGGGTAGAGGAGTCTACTTGACAGGGCTTTGTCAGAATTGATTCATGAAGAATTAGCATAGAGTTAGCACTCAATCAATGTACCTTAGCCACTGCTATTGCTCTATGAGAAGAGAATGCCTGAGTTGGGAATTGCAGCTTCAGTCTCCACTCTGCTTCACTGCTGACATCTTACCACTATGCTCTTACTCATCTTTCCCACAAGCCCAACCAGCATTTCACCTGTGATGGCCTCTGGGAATTTCATGGCTCATAGTAGCTTCCAGGTCTCTCATTTGTGGTATTCAGGAAGTTACATCTTATTCATCCATAGCCAGAAGTCAGTGTGATAAATCTTGATGTGTAACTGAAAAGGCAAGTAAAATTCTCAAGGAGGCAAAATCTTAAAGAGTTTCACTAAGAAATGGATGCTTCTTCAGCAAATGGAAAGCAACGAGATCTTCTGTTCCGTGCAGTGTGTGTTTGGGGGCTCCTGGTAATCGTTACTTTTTCTTTATTCTCATCTGAAGACTGTTTTTATCTTGTATCCCAATTCTGTTTTGCAAAATCTAACTTTGACTACAGGCTTTCCTTTTGTCTCCACCTCCATTCCTGGACTCCAGATTGAAGTCTTGACAGCTGACTTTGCTCTGATCAGCCCCTTCAGTACCATCCTGAGAATAAAATGCTTTCCCTTCTTTGTGCCTAGAATCATCATATTTTCCACCTTCTTAAATACACAAAGCCCCAAGAAGTTATCTGATACCCATATAAACCTACAGCTCTTATGTCAGCTCTTCTATAAGCCCCCTGTTAACCTAGCACTTTAAACTCATGCAAAAAGACAAACACATGCTACCACATCAAATCAGGTTCCCCTGAGTTACTTATACAATGGTACACTTCTGCTTACTTAGGCTTGAAACAGAATCCTTGATTCCTCTCTTCTTTGCATAGCATCCTCTGTTTGTTGCCAAAAACTGCCAAACTTTTGAGAATTGTAAACACAATTTTATTCATTAAATACTTTGTTTGTTCTGTAGTCATTTGATGCCTTCCCAGCACAGTCATATGCAGCCTTTTAAAACAGTGACTAGAAGGACTATGATTCTATGAGAAAGTACAAGATGATTCAGCTACTCTCCCCACCCACACACCTGAATGCAAGTCAAGACATGGTGGATGTAAGGAGTGGGCTAATGCCTGTAAAACACATCACACAATGCCTGGCACATAGTAAGTGCACAATACATGTTAAAAAATAAAAAAGCATCAGATCACATAAAAGAACTGCAGGACACTAGTAAGTGAACTTCTGCTTCTGCTACTCCCAACCCAAATGTTTATGATGTTGAGGTGTAACCTATGTCAGCTGTTCTCACTCTTCACTCCAACCAGTATTACCCCTGCCGGCACCCCAGATTAAAGCTTCAGTATCACTCAGCTCCAGTGGTGTTTGTGTTTCCAATTTCTTCCCTCTTCTTACCTTTCAAGGGCCATCAAGGAACAGATATGATCCTGCCATTCTCCTGCCTAAGAGCTTTCTATGATTTTAAAGGGTAAATTCTAAACATAAATTCAGATTCAAATACGGATGCTCCTTGACTTATGATGGGGTTACATCCTGATAGACCCATGGTAAACTGAAAATATTATAAATCGAAAGCATTTTCCATTTACCATATTTTTGGCTTAAAATAAGCTTATTGGGATGTAATCTCATAAATGCAGGAACATACTGAATGCATATTTTTTTGACACCATCACAAAGTTGAAATGTCATAGATCAAATCATCTTGAGTTGGGGACCTTCTGTACTAATTTCCCCTGTCTCCTTGTATCCCACATTTCTCAATCTGTGCCTTGCTCATGATTAGTTCTCTTTTTAACAATGTCTTTACTCATCATCTCTTTCTTTCTTTGTAAAAATAAGACTTTTTGAGGATCTAGTACAAATACCACTTTTAGACATCTGTGCGTCTAGAGCACATTGCTGTAAAGTTTTCATCTATAGGTTTGTGTGTGTGTTTCTTTTCTCTCATGTAGGACACTAAGGACAAAGAAAGGTGTTCACAATTGCACGCCTATACAACTCTGGTCATTAATTTTTTTTTTTTTTTTTTTTTTTGAGTTGTAGTCTCACTCTGTCATCCAGTCTGGAGTGCAGTGGCACGATCTCGGCTCACTGCAACGTCCACCTCCCAGGTTCAAGTGATTCTCCTGCCTCAGCTTCCCAAGTAGCTGGAATTACAGGCCCCTATCACCACGCCTGGCTAATTTTTGTATTTTTAGTAGAGACGGGGTTTCACCATATTGGCCAGGCTGGTATTGAACTCCTGACCTCAAGTGATCTGCCTACCTTGGCCTCCCAATTTAGTAACTGGGTTTATTGATTATTTTGGGGTTTATGAAATTTAAGTATTAAGTTTGCTTTTTCATATAAAACATATTAAGCAGAATGCTAGAAATGTACCAAAGAGTTGAAACACATTGATTATTAAAATTCCACAATGTCTGTAAATTAAGCATTTCAGAATGTACATTGTCCCCATGGTTTCTACTTTCTAGATTGATATGAACTAGAGAAGTAGTCTTAAGATAGAATGCAGGACCAAACCATGTAGAAAACATTTAATAAAAATTAACAAATTTTGCCACATGAATGCTGCTAGTCAATAAGATGTATGAAAAGTAAGTTGCATATATTTTTAAAAATCATAATTGCCAAATCTCCAGAGATAAATAGAAACAGAAAGGTCAACAGCAGGTGGAACAGGTGACTGTCCAGAAGGCAGCAGCTGTTTGGCCTCCCTGTGCTGTTGTGTGGGAGCTATGTTGGGTGGGGTAACAGGTGACGCTCACTGACTGTGGTCGGATGTTATTGATTAAATAAATAAATTGAGTCCTTTTGAGGCTTCTTAAGTTTTCTTAGGGTAGGTTTGGTGGAGACTTTAGGGCTAACCTAAGTCCTTTGCTGAGGTGTAACGCCACCAAATTTCCTGAGTTTTCAGAGGAAAATCTTTCCACCTCCTCAAACTTCAATAAGTTTGCTACTCACTGAGATGCCTTATGTGCATGGCATATCTATGGAAAACAAGAAATGGAGGCTCTGTTTCACAGCTGGGGTGATGCAGTGTGGGACAGGGTGGAGGTCTCTAGGAATATGTAACATAAAATCGAGCTAATCAAGAGAAACGAAGAGATCAGCGGGGATGTAGGCAGAAAACTGGAATACCTAGACAATCCAGGAGCACTCTTCCCTTTACACAGGGAATGGGACTCAGCCTATTTCATTTGAATCTGAATTATAGGATTAACACAAGTGGGCACTTGGGAATGGAACCTCAGGGCATACTTCTAGTCATTAATAACCATCTTTACCATACTATTAATACTACGACAGATGAAATTAGCATTTTAAAGACAATACAGTGTTTGTTTTCCCACTATAACTCTCCCTTTCTGTAGAAATTTCTTATCAGAAGAGCTGATTCAGGTTTAGTGGAGCTCAAAGTCCCACTTCTAGTTTGAAGGTCAATCTCTTTGTGATGTGATATCTGAAAGAAATACAATTCTAAACCCAAAAGTTTTAAAAACATATTGCACTTACCATATGTCTTCTAGTAGGAAAACTAGCAGAAAAACAGAGTGAGTAATGTGTTTCTAGCAGGAAAACACAGAGTTAATATACCTATGTCATAGCAAAGCTTCTGAAAGGCAACAGAAGGCAAATTTGGCTACCTCAGGGGTGTGAAAGAATGTATTGGAAGGATATCAGAAGTTTACAGATTTTATTGGTGTGCAGTGAAATAGGGAGCAGAAACAATAGATACTGTCTTACAAGGAGGGCAATACAGATAATTTCCTATTTTAGTTGTCCTCGTTATGCTGATTAAAGTTTCTTTGCAAAAATAAAAGAAACCAAAACCCTGAATAACAGTCATTTTCAGTCATGTTGATGCAATTCTTATCTCACACAGAAATTTTATACAATCATCAGTTAATTCAAACTCCTCTTTGTTGTCTAACACATAGAAACCTTAAGAGGATAAATATCATTATAAAAATACTTCTATATAATAAAAATTATCCTGAAATCCTCTATATGGTTGATTGATTCATAGTCTCACAAGGCTGTAAACAATAAGGTCTAGGAAAATGAAATAATTTGGATGCTTTCCTGGAGATCAGAGCAGGATTTAACTTGCAAATACAGTTTCATTTTCTACAATTATAATTAGATATGCTATTTCTTCCAAGAATAACATTAATAATTTAAACTCTGCCAATACCTTTTCAGTTTAAGCAGAAAAGAAAAAGAAAAGGTAATACTTTCAGTTTTAATCATTTTGTTTTGATCAAAACATTAACATTTCTAAACATTTTCTTTAAGAGAAAGAGATTAAGGATTCTGCATTTGTGCCCTCTGCACTAAAATATGTGTCATCTTGGAACAGTATATTTAATTAATGTTCTAAAGCTTTTGAAAAAGCAGACTTGAAAACTAGATTCATTATGTTTCACCTAGTTGTCCTTTTAGCATGCTAATACAATGCTAAGATAAAGTTTAACACTACAGATGGATTTTCATATTTTCTTTCATTGAACAATGGAAGTGACGTTACTCTAAAACTAACAGTATGTTATTTTGCCTGAATAGCCAAGAAATGATAAGTAAGATTCAAGACTCAATGGTGGCAATTAATCTATCTCAGTTGCCTTACTGATATCCTATTGTTTTTATCTGCTTTATATTTTTAAATTTTCTAAAACTTCTTTTTCAAAAGTAGGCAGGGCATAAACATTGATTAAATACACAAAATGCTTATCTACTTTCTTTTATTATGTTAATGTCAACGAGCAAAGACCAGGATCAGGGAGCACATATCTCCCATCATCACTTCACAGCTGCCTAGAGACCAAGCCCAAGAAAAGGGCTGGGATTAGAACACATTACCCTCACACTTTCTAAGAGCTTTTTAGGATTACTCATGTCATGATTTGTACCACCAAAAATCTAAACTCAGGTTATCCATTGTCTCTGAAATTCTTACTCTTTCAAGTAGGGTGATTATACAATTTATCTTCCAATGTAGAATACTTTTGAGAATGAAACAAGGTGCTATTAAGAAACAAATACCTTGGGCTGGACATCATGGCTCATGTAAGTAGTCCCAGCACTTTGGGAGTTGGAGGTGGGTGGATTACCAGGTCAGGAGTTTGAGAGCAACCAGGTCAATATAGTGAAACCCCATCTCTACTAAAAATACAAAAAACCAGCCAGGCGTGGTGACACATGGCTGTAGTCCCAGACAGGAGGCTGAGGCAGGAGAATTGCTTGAACCCAAGAGGCAGAGGTTGCAGTGAGCCAAGATTGAGCCACTGCACTCCAGCCTGGCTAGTAGAGGGAGATTCCATCTCAAAAAAAAAAAAAAAAAGAAAAAGAAAAGAAAAAGAAACAGATACCTTGGAATGACATTAATAAGCCATGACTATGCTGAGATTTATGATCTAATCTTTTGCCCATTTCTCTGCCCTCATACACTTCCTTCTGCCTTCTGAAATTCGTAGTCTGAACCCCAAAAAATCACCGTAGACCCTTAATCTCTTTTCTGACCATTTTCTTCACCTTGTTACTCTTACTCTTGAGTGAAAAATCCCTTAGCCCACCCTCTGAGTATTCCTTTCCCTAGACACCTATTAAGTGGTGGCCAATTTTTTTCTCCCACACTCCTGGGATGGCTAGATGTCTTTCTCCCTCATCATTGTCACGGGCAATGAAGACCATTCCTCCTCCCTTCTCTCCAAAAAAAGTCTCATATTCTTTGGTGTGAGTGCTGCTAGATGACAACACCGTCATCCTTCTTGCAGGAACCTACTGGTGTCTAGAAATTAATAGACATTTAGACACTCCTCATTCATTAAATATTTCAGCATGTAGTACACTATTTTTTATTTAACTCACCAATCCACTCTGTTTTTCTTCAAAATGTAATCATCCAAATCCTCTGATAGTTCAACTCCAAAGACTTTTTTGCACCATCTTCCTTCATTTATCTATTCTCATGGCTGTATTTTTGATTTTGCAATAACCTCTAACTGTACCACATCCCAAATTTAAATTTCAAGCATCGTAATTTCTAAAAACTTCCTGTTAGCTTTCTAGTTCCCTTACTCTAGCACTCCTATTCCATACATTTAGCAAAACTAGAAAGCTCTACCACTTCATAGACTCATTGATCTCATTTTCTTCCTTTCTTAGCTTAAATTTGCTTATTTGTTGCTTTCATCCATTGTCCCATAACTCTCAATTCCCTTCCCCCTTTCCCTTCCTTTGTAATCACTTGGCAAGACCCCATTACTCAATAAACACCATTTTCTACCTATTTTGTGATTTTTACTTGAGCCCTGGAACATGGGGCCCTGGAACTCTCAGTCCTGACTCACCATTGTGCCCTGTTAACCTAAACAGGGATTTTGCTAACAGTGAGACACAACCCAGTGGAAGGGCATAATATTAATTTCAGAGGTGACAACATGCATTATCAATGAATTAGAAGACATGAACAGAAATTGTCAGAGTATATTATACATATGAATAGTAAGTATTGTACATAAAACATTTGTTCCAGATTGTATGTATGAATTGCAGAACAGTTCATAACATTGGAAATATTTCTTATAGTGGATTAGAGTCAATAATTCAAAACACTGACCTAGTCAATTTTTTATTTTACACCTACCCTTTTTTCAAATCTCCAACCTGCCTTCCTCACTTCACTCCTGATTTCACATACAAAATAGGAGCAGAAGAAAACTCCCTTAACTTTCCACCACCAATACTAGACGAGTAACATCTGTACCATATACACCGACTTATATCCTTATTGGATGAACTTTCTTTGTTCCTATTTTAGGCAGCCACTCTCTTACCACATGGGTTCCTACAAACTTTTACCTCCTCAAAACCTCTGTTCATGAAATGAAACCTCAGTCTCCTATATCGTTAGTTATTCACTTTTTCCAGGATGATTCTTGTTGATAACAGAAATGCCTAATAAAAATCATAGCTATCATGTACATAGTAATTATTATGTGCCATACCCTGTTGTAAAATTTCACATTATTTTTATTCTTACTCGAATTAGGAATTATTTTTCTTACTATTTTATGGACTGAGGCACAGAGGGTTAGAAAACTAGCTCAGACTGATAGTACTCTGATGTGACAGAATCAATATTTGAACTAGGAAGTTTGGCTCCTGAGTCTGAATTCTTAACCACTGTGCAATAGCTTTTTTCATGTGAGTCAAACTTCTTGACTAAGTTGTCCTTCAGCTATATTTTCATGTTCTCCAGTCCCCTTAATGAAACTGTAGCAAATGCCTTTTGTGTTGCACACCACAACCCCTCTTCACCAGGTTATGGCATAGCTGAGGCTGATGGTTCCTTTAATGCTCCCAATACCCACCTGTAGCACCTGTAAAGTGTCTGTCAGTCTGTGTGTGGGTAAGGCCCAGGAGGTCAGAAGAGTTATGGCTCCTCAGGGCCTACTCTCAAACAAAAGGGAATAGGAGTCAATGACTCTATGTCCTAGGTTCCCGTTTGTTGAGCAGACGCCCCAGCGGTTTCCTGTTTTCTAGCATCCATGCTTTTGTGTAATTTTCTTTCTCTGGAATGTGAGTAGGACTTACGAGTTGCTTCTAATCAATAGTATATGGCAAAGGTAATGAGATGTCATTCCTGTGACTATGTTATATAAGACTGTATTTTAGAAGACTGGAGAAAGACATTTTCCTTGCCAGCTTGGAAGTAACAGCCATGTTAAGGAAGTTCATGTGGCAAAATCCTCTACAAACTCCAGGTGGCCTGCAGGGCTTAACAGTAGCCTCCAGCCAACAGCCAGCAAAAAGCAGGCCCTTGGTTTTACAGCATGAGGAAATCTACCAAGAATATGACTGAGCTTGAAAGTGAGTTCTTCCCCAGTTGAGCCTCTTGATGAAAACACACCCCAGCCAATGACTCGTAATATTCTCAAGCAGGAGACCTAGCTCTGCCATGCCTAGACTTCTGATACACAAAAACTGTGAACAGTAAATATGTGCTGTTTTAAACCTGTAAGTTTGTGTCAGCTTAGTGTTACTTAGTAATACATTTTTATTTCAGAATATAACTCTCAGGTGCATTCTACATCATATCTTAGAGGGTACAACCAGCAGAATTGTACCCATTGTATAAATCAGTTCAATAACACACCTTTTATTGATTTTTATATTTTCCCATTCTTTGCCTCTGTCTTTGGGTTTATCTCCCAATAGACTAGCATCACTCACATCTGTGTTTCCGGTTCTGCTTTCAGGAGAACCAAGATGTGACAGGCGTGAGGGAACAAGGATCTGAGAAACATCTGCCTTGGTCTCCTTTCCCCATTCTTTTACCTAGTCTATCTTTGGCTCTCCGTAATCATGTTTTCCTCATCATCACTCCAGTAAAACTTAATTACTTATTACCAACAATGACTTTATTTATGTCAAGTTGAATGGTCAGTGTTTAGCCCTAATCTCACTTGACTTCTCAAAAGACTGTGCCAGAGTTAATTACTTCCTTCTTGTTGACCAACTGTCCTCTGGCTTATGGGACAACACGTTCACAGGATGCTCCTCCTCAATCATTGGCTGCTCCTTCTTAGTCTGGGGGAAGCTGGTTTCTCTTTTCTTCCCGATTCTAGAAGCTGGAGTACCCAAGGCCTCTATCTATATTCACTCCCTAGCTTTTCTCTTCCACTCCCAAAGTTTTAAATAATACATCCCAACTGGATTCTATAATAGGCATCTTAAATTTCACATGTTCAAGTAAAACCCCTTGATTCTTAGCCCAAATCATTTCCCCCCAACATTCCCCATTTATTCATTCTGTTCACACTATTAGTCCCAAACTCTTGGTAGGCACTCTTTGATCTTAGTCTTCTCTTTCTCTCACAATCCATCTCCAATCTATAAGCCAGGGCTGTGAGGTATAACTTCACATTTTATTACAGATCCAAGTTCTACTTCATCTGCCATTTGTTTCCCTCTACAACCTGTTTTCTTGCAACAACCAGAAGTGATTTTTTAAAAATGTATAAATCAGATGATGCCACCCTCAAAATCCTTTAGCGGCTTCTTAAGAACAGATGAGATGAAAACAAAACCTAATCTCTTTAACTAGGCCATTGAATTGTTTTTTGTCATTTTTTTTTTTAAATGACTTTTTGTTCTGGTACGCCTCCTTCCCTCACTCTGCTCCAGCACCTGTAGGCTTTGCTATGTTATCTGAACACACCCAGCTATTTGGACAGGGCTTTTTTACTTGCACCTCTTTCAGGCTAGAATGCTTTTACTCCAGATCATCAATCTCTTCTATCATTCAAGTCTCCAACCGAAGTTTACATCTCAGTAAATCTTTCTCAGGAAACGTCTCTAAAATACCCATTTCTCAGGTTATTTAAACTAGCTCAGTTGACAGGGCTGCTTGGTCTTCCTAAAAGAGGTGTGTTAGGAAATTGTGGTTTCAGGCATTATGTGGTCATCATTGCTAATTACATGTGGCCTGAGAACATTATTAATGTTCCATTTGAGAGCGTGGGATAGAAAGACAAAAAAGTAAGTGAAGTGTGAGCTAAAGAAATAGATTTGGACAAAACAAAACAAAAACAAAACCCCATAACCTCTAAGTAGGGATGAATATAACTATTTCAAAGAGAAGTAGGGTTTGATTTCAAGACTGGCATAAACGCTTGACTAATAAGGTACTGTGTTGTCCCATTTAGTATGAAGACAGTCGAAACACCTATCTTTGTGCCCTGTTTACTCAAGCCTTACACGATCATTCTGGCTATCTGAGTAAGAAAAGAATGCCAACATAATGTGGAGATTTTTTTTCTTGCCATTGACTGTGGACGTCAAAGTAAATTGTGAGAGCTTTGTCTATTGCAAGCAGGGGAAAATCTTAATGGCAAGTACAGTCTATCTGGAAGCCATATAAAACACTAAGATCCAGGACTTAGAATAAATACTCTTTGCCTTCACATGGGAAAGAGAACCACTAGACGTTTGCTAGCCATAAACATTTCACCAAAGATAAGAAACATCTGGACATGAATGGGTGTGTGGGAGAAATACTTTCTTAATGTAGGTTTCTAGTGAAACTTGCCTGAATCAAGGGAGAGATGTTGCAAATAAGAATAACGGAGTACAGATAACAACAGTCCAGGCAATATAAAGGGTAAAAATACAGTACATTTTGTCATGCCCACTATGAAAGGACCTCATGAAATATGCAAAAGTAGATCTATGCCTTTCTTGTTACACAGATTAGACAGATTACGTAAGTGTTACAAAAAGGCTAAGAAATGGTGAATGGAGATGTTACTTCCAAATCAAAATAAAACATTTTTTTAGAAGGGTTATTTAAGAACCTCCTTCTTGCAAAAACCCAGAGACCTGAATTCTTCCAAAATAGGTCTCATCATTTCATGGGTTTTATATCTCTGTCATCATATTTCAGAGTGAGTAAAGAACCTTCCAGTTTCTGGTGGAGCACATGCTAATGGTTATGGAAACACATTCTGAGAATCATTTATCTAGAGCAAGAATCGCCTCCCTGACCTGCATATTAGAGTATCCAGGGAAGCTTTTAAATAACAAAAAACATACAATATAGAACCCCCATCCCCAAAGATTCTGATGTAATTGGTTTGAGGTGGATTCTGAGGTGGGGCCTGGTGGTTGGTGTTTATTGAAAGCTCCCCAAGAGACACTAACATGCAGCCAGAGTTCAAAACTATTCCTCTTGATGATAATGCTCCAAAATGTGTAGCTTCATTTGTGGAGGTACAGACCTTAGTCAGTTCTGGTCCAGGTGTAGCTGAAACTTCCCACACCTTTGAGTCATTTGCAGAGCTGGCCCTTTGTCTTTTATGACAATAAATTTTACCTTGGTATCCACAACAAAACTTTAAAGTGTCCTTTCGTTTAAAAGTTTAGATATTAATGCTCTAGAGAAGATAATTTTGCCACTTTCTTTTTACCTATAAATTCAGTCTGTGAAACAAAGACTTTCACAGCTCTTATGAAAGGGAGGAATAGAATGAAGAATTCAAGTTATGGTTTTAACAAATAAAAGATAATTCCATTCAAAATGCACAACACTTAAATTTATTATATTTTATTTGTATTTTATTTTATTTTTTGTTGAGACGGAGTTTTGCTCTTGTTCCCCAGGCTGGAGTGCAATGGGCTCACTGTAACCTCCACTGCCTGCCCCCAATGTGTTCAATGTAGCTGGGATTATAGGCACCCACCTCCACACCCTGCTAATTTTTTGAATTTTTAGTAGAGATGGGGTTTCACCATGTTGGCCAGGCTGAAATTTCTTTTAATGAATATTTAAATAATGTGTATATTATGCATAATAAATACATTTTCATTGACATTTAGTAAATATTATTGTTACAAAACAATAAAGAAAAAACAAACAACCCAATTGTACTCTCAAATGGCAAATATGCATAGAAAAAATTACTCAACATCAAGAGCCGTCAGAGAAAATTCAAAACACAATGAAAGATAACATCATCAGGGAAATGCAAATTTAAACCTCAATGAGATACCCACAATGGCTAAAACTATGAGACTGACAAAAATGTGTTGGCAAGTACGTAGAACAAATGAAATTCACATATATTACTAAGGAAGAAGTAAGAAATTGGTCTGGTAGTTTCTAATAAAGTTGAATATACATCTACCCTATGACCAGGTAACTCTACAAGTAGATATAAATACAAAATAAATGAAAACTGATATCTTACTGATATATTCAAATATATTGTATGAATTTAAAACATGTTGAATGAAAGAAACCAGCCACAAAAGCATCGATATCATGTGGCAGTCAGCCTTGAATATTATGTCCAATGATCTCTGCCTCTTGGTTGTCACACCCTGTGTCATGCCCTTTCCTTGACTGTGGACTGTTCCTGGTGACTTACTTCTACCAATAGAATTCAGCAGAGGTGATAGGGTGTCACTTCTGATTCTGAGTCACAAAAAGATTGTGACTTCCATTTTCAGAACTCTATTTTTCTTGCATGTTCTGAGGGAAGCCAGGTATCCATGTTGTTTGATCCCCTAGAGAGGCCCTTGTGACAATCAACTGATGTCTCTGGTCAATGATCATCAAGAACTGAAGGTCTTCCAACTACCACAATAGTGAGCTTAGAGACATATCCAGCCTTGAATTGAGTGCAGCCCCAGCTAGCCACATTAATTGCAGCCTGTATGACAGCCTTTGAGCCAGATATGGTTAGCTAAACCGTGCCTGGATTCCACAGAAACTGTGAGATAAGTCTTTTCTCTAAGCCACTAAATTGTGGAGTAATGCACAAGTATTGTCCAGCAGATTAAAACTGAAACAGCAATAGATAATTAATACAACATGTGATTCCATTTATGTGAAATTCTGGAGAAGCCAAAACTATTCTTTAGTGACAGGAAGCAGAACACTGGTTGCCCCAGGGTAGGGATGAATATGAACTAGGGTGAAAGAAATGTACTATATTTTAATTTGAACGATGTTAACATAGGAATATATGTTTGTCAAAACTCATTGAACTGTACATTTATGGCCTATGAGTTTTACTATATATAAATTATAACTCAAGAAAGAAAGAAAGGTGAAGAATACTATTCTTTGGCCAACTGGCTGAGAATAGGTGTATGGATCACCATAATTGGATCAAAAGGAGAAGGAAAAATAATTTTCAAAATTACCCAGTTTTACAAGATTAAGAGGTCAGAGATTTGAAAAATACATGGACCTACCCCAAGGAAACTACATCAAACAAGTCAACGAACAATCCAAAACTTCAGTTAGTTTCAAAGCAGGAGGGGTTAGAGTTCCTAGATTGGGCCAACTTGGGTCCTTGCAATTTTTGGAGCAAATCTCACCATTTTAATAGTATTATGTTGCTGCTGAAATAATTTCATTTTTTGACTTGATAATAGCCAAAACAAATATTTATTGTGATTTAAAGGTCATTTTCCTCATTTGTTCAAAATTTAAACAAGGAGTCCAAGGGAGGAATAGGCTAGAGGCCCTTAGACAATCTTGGGAGAAAAAAAGTCTGGCCTATTTCTGGCCAATGGTCATAATACAGTGCTCACTTCTGTGAACTGATGAGTTTGGAAAACTGTCACCGGGAAAACCTGGCAGAGCAAGGCTCAGACCACCTTATTGTAAGAATAATTTACATGTTTTAATAAGCAATGTGGTAGAAAATAAGATATTCTTTATCTTATGTCGTGAGAACACGTGTGTGCTAATCACTTTCCAATCTCTCTCTCTAAAGTGTAAAAGCCCAACTCTCAGTGTAGAGAAAGGAGGCGTTAAGACTGGCCAAAATTGGTGTCAATTGTCTTGGGAATATCACAGGAAGGCAGTTCATCATAACAAGGAAAAGATGTCATGATCATATTCACAGTGCTTGTCTGCTGCTTTTTTTCCACCCATCCTAGGATATGAGAAGTGGGGGGAGACCAAGGTCTTAGATATTTGGGACAGTACATCAATTGAGCACACAAATCATTTTTAGAGGGTCCAGATAGTAATCTGATCACTACTTAACGTTAACTTGAGCAGGAAATAAAGAAGTTCCTCTGGCAGATGTCTTTTCTCCAATATATGCATTCTGAGACTTACAAAAAATTATGACTTCAGGGACCTTGCAGGACAATTTTTGTCAGAGAGTCTCATTTGAAAAGTGAAGGATTATAGTAAGTTCAGGGCTTTCCTTGGCCATTGTCTAAACAGAACTTGGAAGCAGGGAGAAATAACCAATTTTACTGAACTTGTCAAGAGCACTGCAATCTTACTAGGAAGGGGTACAAAATAGTCTTTTTGATACATGCCTATTCCCCTATTAGGAATATTACTAGTTCCTCACTTTTTAAAATGTTCAGGCAGGACCTCTGTATTCGAGTTGTTTAGAGTAACAGAGATCTTGCATAACCTGTCATAGATGTGTGCAAGTCAAGACTAGTGCTTATCAGTTAGGGAGGGGTGCAGCTTAAACGCCGAAGGGGCAGATACAGGTATGAACCTTGAAAGCAATGCAAGAAAATAACTGGTTATTGCTGTGGGATTGAGCCTGCTCAGCGAACACTAAATAGCTAATTGGTAGAAAGCTACCCCTCATCTAGTGACAAAAAGGCTTGGGAAACTGTGCAGGCTGAAAAGACAAACCAAGATGAACAAATCTTGAGGTAAATAGCATTAATTCATATGTAATTATGAACTATTAAAATAATAAATAACTGTTGAATTAAATAATTTGCTAGCCCATGGGGAGCTGGTGGCAAAAGCTGCCTCTCTGCTCTTGAGCTGGTTAATAGACATCTAAGCTGGGGAATACGCCATTTTTCCAGGCTGATGTTGAGGAATGGTCATCCTGAACTTCTGGGAATAAAGAAGACTGATGGGGCAGTGAATCAGGGAATGACGCTGAGATCAATGACACATGAGGCCTGAAAGTCAGCCCACTCACACCTGTAAACTTCACTCTTGAGCAATACACTTTGAAGAGACAGATACATACAATGAGTTCCTGGAGACATGTGAACAGGCAGGAGAAACTGCAATCTCTCCCTATTGGGAGATTTTTCACTCTAGATGAAATCAAAGTAAGAATTATGTGATGGTTCTGAGATGAGGTGGACAAAAATTCACCCTGTATCAGGGTTTTGTAATATGGCTTTAGTAGTTTAGTTGCTATAAGAAGATACACAATAGGGTTTTGTCTTTTGTGTGGAAACTACCATTCCTTCCAGCCGGTGCAAAGATACTGGAAGATTGCTCCTCCCTCCTTAACAGGACTGGTTGAAGAAGAGGATATTTGTAAAGGAGTCTGAAGATTTTAGTGGAGGAAGACTAAGTCCATTGTAACAGATCTTGACTCATTAATTAACAAGGAGAGACTGGAAGGGAATCTTTCTGAGCTTGGCACACCCTATCCAGATTGAACTGTTATAATAGTGTTATTTAGATTGGATAACGCTGAATTTGAGAAATGTACAAATGTTCGACTTTTGAATGATTGTTGCCAAGGTTATATTGAAAGGTTACACTTCTGTGGATGGGAGTGAGCTTTCTTCTGAGAGAAAAGGATAGTCCTCCTGTCAATCATTCTGGGGAGTTACGAATTCTAAGATGAGAAGTGAAGACATGAGGACACCCACCGGATAATAGAGGGGAGGGGAAATGTCTCCTTCCTTGGAGGCCAAGGGTCATTTTGGTATAGAGTTAAGGTTCTCATTGCTGTGTGGAGGAGCATTCCCATGAGAGTGAAATTAAATTAGCACTGAGTGCTAATTAGGTGCTTGCCATGGGTAGATAGGAGAGAAGGAGGCACAGGGAGATTTGAGGATGGCTTTTGTAGCAGACAGCAATGCAATATTTATAATTGGCTCTTGACTTAAACTTTCTATTATCCTTAAAGCCCCAGCAGTCTTTTGAAATGACCAACAAGTCATGGCTGTTCTCACTAGCGCTGTAGAGCCTCTAGTCACACTGTGGCTATTTATCCTAAATAATATTTTAGACATGCTTCTGAGTTCATGTCTCATGGCAGAATTCATTTTTGTGCCACAAGGTCCATTTAAACAAATCTTTTACTTGTTTTTACTTCAAACTTCTTTTAGTAAATTCCTCTACTTTTTCTCATAAACTTGTCTCAAACATCATACAGTTGTCCTGGCCGTGTTTTGTAGGAGTGTTTGAGGAAACCTACACTTGCCATGTCACCGTCCAGGTAAGCCACTGAGATGAGTAGGTTTGTTAGACTAACACCTGTCGGTGCTGCGTTGCGCAAGGCAGCCTGGCTTGTGAGCCAGAGGTCAGGTCCCACCTCCTAAGATTAGTTAGCTGTTCCAGGCCAGAGACTTCTCACAGGTACAGAATAAGAGTACTTTTCTTAATTATCTTGTTTGCTTTCTCCTGCAAACGTTGCAATTCACCTGAATTCCTGAAGTTTTGTTCTTTAGTTTAAAATCACTTCCCATTTTTGATCCTTTGTTATCGCTGCTCTTACCCTTCAAACTAAGAGTCTATCAAGGGAAATTTCCATTTTGGGTCATTATCCTTTTAGCAGTGACTTCCAACTGAGTTTGAAGATTGAGGGATAGGGTATTAAGATAAAGACAGTTCAGAAAACTCTTAGTGCTTTATGATATGTCATAATGATTTGAAATTGATTTTACAATAGAAAGCATCCACTTCTAACTATATCTGAACTGAAGCTCATATTTTAAAAAGTCTCAAGAAACTATTTTGTATCATAATTTATATGGGAAAAGTATAAGCAATTTAATTTATCCTCAAGTCATATTTATGTTGTGATCAGTAAAGATTCTTCATTAAATTATAAAAATGCATTGGTTTTTATTAGGACTTAGATTAATATACGAATGATGGACAAGTACAGTTTATAACAAAACAGGAAATTCCAAAATCATTACTAATCCTACATTCAGTTATAATGTTCATATTGCACCTAGAATTTTGCAATACAAGTTAAAAATATCCATAATATGTTTTCTTACAGTAATTCTAAACTAGATTCTTACAACTTTTATTTTGTAGAAGCTAAAAATGGAAGCTCACAGCAATTGTCATATAGTCAGCAGGCTTAGCAATATCCTCTGTTACACAGCACAGTCAAAACAACCAGAGGATAGCAGTTTTAGCGTTTTAGTCTTTCAGAGGACAGTCGTAATCAGGCCGGACTCTCATAAATCTGAAGGTAAAGTTGAAATCATAGAAAAACTAGAATAGTTAGAATAAAGAAAAACACTTGAAAGTCTTTTATTCCCTAGGTATTAAAGAAAGCCATAGTATGTCACAAATGGTTTCATATGAACTCACCAAAAGTGACAATTCTGTAACAGTAGTTCACACATTGTTAACCCTTTTCACACATTGAAGGGATGATTTTCCATTTTCTATCAGGATGAAATTCAGTTCCTCGGCATGGTTGTCATGAGCCATCTTTCTAACCTAATTCCCAGGCAGGAGTTCTTCCATCCAACCATTCTGAACCAACCCCTTTCTGCTTTCTTAGCCTGAGGCACTCTCACAGGTCTCTCCAGAGCTTCTCCTGTCCCAGAGCATTCTTTTACCCTTGCTTCTTCAAAGCTTCTTCATCTGAGTTAGATCCTCTCTTTTAAAATGCCTTAACACCTCAATCCTTCACTCTAACAGTGAATGCAAAGTGGTGAGGGAGGGAGATCAGTGCTAGCATCTCCTTGACTCATGTAAGTTTCAAGAAAGCTATTCTACTTGGGTTTCTGAAGGCTGGCTGGGGCTGGAAGAGACTTTGAGAAGCTTTCTGTGAGGTTGTGGTGGAGACAATAGTTTGGAGGATGGGAGGTGAAAACGCTGGAGTGGAGAGAAGTTTGGAGAACTTCCTCTGAGACTAGAAGGGCTCTTCCACACAGAGACCTCCCCTGATAGATGCCTGGGAGATTTGCACTAGGAAGCTCAACTCAGAATGTCTGAGCCCTTGAAGCTGAGCCTCATGAATTTCAGGGAAGTCCCAGACTTCAGGGAACACATGGCATAGATGACAAAGAGTTTATTAGATTTGAGCCAGACTGAGACAAATGAAAGACATAACACCCTTTCATGATTAATTAACTGTCTGAAAGTCCTGACCTTGGAACTTTTGAATGGACTTCAAGGAGCAGCAACATATGTCTGAGAGGAATTTCCTCCTGAATCCAGTAGGTGGGGGTTTAGGGAACATAAAATTTAGTTTAGAGAGAAATAAGAGAATGTGCCCCTGGTGTTACAAACTACATCTCTATTAAAAAGTTTAGCCTAGTGGGCTAGGAATGATTGTCTTTCATCCCCTCCTGACTGAATTGTTTCCGAGAACAACTGGATTTTATGCATTTCCTTTCTTACATCCCCTCACATAAAGCTTGGCAGACTTTGGATCTTGATAAATAGTCGTTGCATAATATAGAATCTGGTAGCCTCATTTTAGAAGGTTTTGTGTGGTAGATATTCATGTGACCACCTGAAAAAATTCATTTTGGTACCAGTAAGGAGTAAACCAATAATTTACAACTAAGAACAAAATCGTTTTTAGAAGGCTCATGTAAGTTCCCCAAATTGTCAATTAATAGAGCTTTGAGGCCGGGGGCGGTGACTCACTACTGTAATGCCAGCACTTTGGGAGGCCGAGGCGGCGAATCACCTGAGGTCGGGAATTCGAGACCAGCCTGACTAGCATGGCGAAACCCTGTTTCTACTAAGCATACAAAAAATTCGCCGAGCGGGATGGCGCTTGCCTGAAATCCCAGCTACTTGGGAGGCTGAGGCAGGAGAATGGCTTGAACCTGGAAGGCTGAGGTTGCGGTGAGCCGAGATCGCATCATTGCACTCCAGCCTGGGCTACAGAGCGAGACTCCGCCTCAAAAAAACCTAAAAAACAAACAAAAAAATAGAGCCGTGAGTGTAATCACTCGTATTTTGGGTGAACAAAAATGGTCAGAACAGAATTTCTTATATTTGGTTTTAATTTCTGACATGCCAGATACACATTTATTTATGCCATTTGGGATAAATTCCTTCTGTCGTGTACTTTGTCACGTTAGTCAACTCTGGAGAGAATGCAATACATGTATTTTGTTTGAATCTGAAAACATTGGCAGAATTTGTTCAGACGTCGAAGGGCAGATCCGCTGATCCAATGACAAGGGTGTTCCTGGCATCCAGAAGGGCCCGTGTCGAGGCAGGGATCCCTGCGGGCGGCTTTAGGTTCTGCATTGAGATGCACCGCGCAGCGCCGGCGTTGGGGCGGCCCTGGGACGTTCTGGGCTGCCAGGGCCTCTCTGCGGGCCGGGCGGGGCGGCAGCGCCCAGGGGCAGAGGAGGGGCGTGGGAGAACTGGCAAAGGGTGCGCCAGGGACCGCTTTCCTGAGCGCGAACGCCCCGGCGGCTGCTGGGGAGCAGAGGGGCAGGCTCAGGCAGCTACTCAGCTGCGCTGGAGATGATAAAACTTGAGAAATAACAAGGAGTGGCCTCTCCGCGTCCTCTGGGTCCAATCCTGTTTCAGGAGTGAAGATGCTCCCGGGCAGGCAAGCCTGAGAGAGGCCAAAGGCACTTAAAGACAAGCAGCGGCGAGAAAAGCACCTCCCGCGCGGCGCACCGTCTCAGGTCTCGCTCTCGGCACCCTCCCGGCCACCGCGTTCTCCTGGTCGTGCCCCGCGTCCTGATGGCCGCCGCTGGGCCCCGGCGCTCCCTGCGCGAAGCGGTCTGCAGGCAGCTGCTGCTGACCCTCGTGGTGAGCTGGACCCCATCGGATAGGGCCGGGATGGGAACTGGGGTGGATCCGCCTTGGACGCTGCGCGGGGAGGGTACAAAGCAAGCCGAAATGTGATAACCGCGGCTCAGATCAATGAGCAAGACTGGTACCAGCCCCAAGTTCGGGCCTGCAGGGGTGAGGAGAGAAAACGTGTGCTTGCGGGTCGACTCCGGACTCAGCTTTCTGTTTTGAGACGCCGCGTTCGACTGTTGGAATTCTGAGTCGCGCTCAGGCTTCGTTGCGCTCTGGCGTGTTGGGGAGGGGGTTGGGATTCGCTCCCCTCCCCAAGTGGTAGAGCTGGTGGTGATGGTGGTTGGAGGGCGCCTTTGGGTGGAGAGGGAGGAAGAGTGCTTGTTGGTCAGTTTTTTAGGCTCCCTGAGAACGCAAAGCACAAACTTGAAATGGGATTTAGGGGCTGTCCCTCCCCTGCTCCGGGTCGCAGTTGACGTGGATGGGTTCGTTAGTGAGTGGAGCGGGGTCGTGTCCCTGGGTCCCTTGGTGGGGGCTGCCTCTGAGAAGCGGATTTCTCCGTATCTTCTCCAAGGGGTAGTCAGGAACCTACCCAAGCGGTCCACCCCCGCCAGCCACTCAACTGGGGGCAAGACGTTCCCGGGGCGCGAAGATGTGGGAAGGTCGGGCCAGAATGGTGGTTGGGGTCGTGGTGTGCTTGGGGGATGCGGCCAAGGTGGGGAGGCGGGTAGAGGGTGGCAGTGGAGGGGGGTGGAGCGGGGATGATGGATGCAGTGGGGTTGGGTCCCACTTATTCCGGCTCCGGGGAGGACTGCACGGCCAAGACAGCCTGGAATTTCGAGTCTCCGAAAACCTGTCGCCCAGGACGAAATCCTCCTGAAGAGAAAGTTAGGGACAATGCTCTGAGAACAAGGGAGATTTGAGGTTTTCGGAACTGTGGCGGCACGGTTACGCGCTAAGCTTCAGACTTCCAGCAGAGTTTCATTCCACACGCCCAGAAAGGAGCCGCGGACCCGCGACTTCCCAGCACCCGTGGATGCGCATGGGGTCCGATGGGAGCGAGGTCTATACCCGCGTCTGCAGTGAGTCGAATCTGGCCTCGCGGATTCTTACTGCTTCCTGGCCCTCCATCCTGGCGAGTGGGTCCAAGGGTTGTCCTCCCTTTAAATCGGCGAGATATGAATATGAGATTGGTAGTTATGATCTACGATATGTTTATGGAGAACGAATTGGGCAAATAAGTGCATTCATTTTCCCAGGAACTGTTCCAACGAAGTATCTGAGCTTATGAAATGACTACAAATGGGAAGTACTTGCAAAATGTGTTCTTTTGTAATGTATATAAAAGCGTTTTCAGCTTTTGAGTTTGCTAGCATGCATTTGGGGTTTTGTGTTTCCTTTACCAAGGGATTGGGGATGCGGGAACGAAACTGCCGGTGCTCTTCTGAGAATTTCTCGCATTCGCTAGAGGCTCCTGGAGGACACGGAGACCAGCAGTTGTTCTGGCGTGGCCTGGGTGGGGTGTCGGGCTATGGCAAGGAAGAAGGTGCGCGCAAATCTAAATGGAGGAAGCTTCAGCTCTGATCTAGGACATACTCGTTTAAGATTATTTTAAAAAATGATTCCAGTGAGTTCAGATTAAATGCTCTATCTGGAGACTTAAATAACAGGAAGGTGTACATGGAATGATAATTTCTTTCATCTGGAGTTGTCAGTTTACAAACACTTGCTATTTCGGACCAGATGGGTAAATTAACACTTCTCTTGACCATCTCATGCCTGTATTTCCTTCCTTTTGACTGATACCACTCTCAACTTTTCAGTATAATATTAATAACATAGCAGTTTAGAAACACTTTTCATTTTATAGAGACTTTAATGAATATCTTTAAAACATTACTTGTTCTAAGGAGAGAGCTTCTCAAAGCAAGTCTTTAACAAGAATCTGAGACTTGTTAAATTTTAGTCTTCCCAGTAAACAGCTAGTTCAGGGATCTTCCCATTCTGCACCTTTCCTGTATCTCCTTCCCACCCTGTGCCCCGCCACACTCTGAAGTGTAAATACAGCTTCTAATAATCACACGTGCAAAGAAAAAAGTAAGAGGGAGATACTAAAAAAGAAGTATATCAGGGAATCTCACTTTCGTAAGTTTTTGAATGCCTCAGAAAGTGTTTTTTCCTCTTAATATAACCAGAATTGTTAGAGATGGTGAGAACTAATTTACATGAGATCAGTTGTCTTCTGCCTATTACAAATAATAAGATTCTTTAAAAAAGTACATGTTAATACTGTTCTTTTTATAAAATCCACTTTAAGAATTATGTTACCTATTATACATTATAAATGGCACGTACTTGGACACAGCTAATTCATCATTTTGTTAAAAGGGCTCCTCTTCTAAAGGAACTAAAATAGTTGAAACGTTTGAAATAACTTCCTTCTAATCTGTACTTTCCTCCTTGGAGTATATGAACTCTGCCTGAAACCTATGTTGATAAATAGGCATCCTATATTTTCATATTTTATAGGGGTAATGCGAATAATGTGAGTTCTTACCAGAAAGACTCGTGTGTTCTTTTGCTCTTGATAATATTTGATATATTCATCATTTTAAAATAAAAGGGAGAATAGTAATTTCTAAAGACGTTTACATTCTTGAAAAGAAGATTAAGGCAAATAAAGGTAGTAGATAAAAATTAGCTTATTTTAAAACTGCAAGCTTAAAGAAGTCGAAGTTTTAGTATACATATGTTTAGGTTTATACATTATCAGCCACCTTATCAAAAGGAGATTATTGATGTTCCTGTTAAGATACAGCTAGACACTGAAGCACGTACTGAATAAATAAATGTAAGCTCATATACATTTTTTGGTCCTGTTGTAATTCCCATGGCAGTCCAGTTCCATATATGGTATCTGTGGTGACCTGTAGTTAATCATACTTTCCATTGAAAGTGTGAGAGCTAGAATTTCCATCTTACGATGAGTGTGGGTAGAAACAAATTTATTAGACTCATCTACATCTAAGTACTGAGAACACAGACCAGTAAATCTTGCAATTTACCTTTGAAGTGGTGAGAATTTGAAAGATAATATTTCCATTTTGCAGACGACTTATGGCTACAGGAGAGATGAAGAGTTTAAAATTCTGTAATTATTGTGCTCAATCTAGAAGATCCCCTTCACATTTAAGACATTCCATAAATTTTCATTCTGTTTCTTCTTTCTGTATTGAAGTAGGATGCCATTTTAGAAAGCTTACTTTGTGTGTTCACTATAAAATTAAACAATAGCATAAAAGTGAAATAACTGCAGATAAAACCTTTAATCTTAGCTCTTTGGTATTAGATTTTTCAATCAGGATTTAATCATTTGTCTAATAAGCTTTCTATCATACGATTAATACAATTTGCTTAGTATTATAAAATGCCAGGAAGCAATTTATCTTGCTTAGGCTGCAGTAGGTAATACTTTATATTATCATTTTAAAACTTAATTATATTTTAATTTAAAATATGGGCAGCCTTGTATACAGAAGTTATTTTCATTACAAAATATCTTTAAAGGTCATTAGTTCATCATCATAATTAATACACTAGTGTCTTTACATTTTTTTACTTTATTTCATTTTTAATACTGCATCCAAACTTCACAAAAATATAGTATCAAATGATTTCATAGTTTCAAGACACATAATATAACTGAAATCTATATTGAATATTATCTCTTTCAAAAATTGTATTAATGAATTAACTGTACATTCTTTCTAATAATATCCTACGCAGCAATGAAAATGAATGAACTATAGTTAGGAACATTGAAAATATTAGTAATGCTTCATTTTTTAACCTTGAACGTGAGTACCCTAGTGTTCATTTTATTATTTATTAAAACATATACATATGCTATATGTAATCTTTGGTATTTATATTTTATGAATAACATTTTTTTTAAAAAGGAAAGAAATAAAGAACAGAGGGTATCAACTAAACCAAATCTGTTGAGTATGGACAAACCCTCCTGTAATTAAGCAAGCAAAAAATAGAAAAGGCATAGATAAAACAATATTAGGGATGAAAAGGAAGTACAGTTTTGAAGAGAACAGATGTTAAAAAGATAATAATATTAATAGATAATTCCAATTAATTTGAAAATACAATCAAAACAGACAATTTCTTACAAAATACACAAAACCAACATTGACTTGAGGAGGTATACAAAATCTAAATAGACCTCTAACCATTAAAGAAATCGAATTAGAAACCAGATAGCTCCATATACACTACTTTAGATCCACCAGACCCAGGTTTATGATAAGTTAATTCTTTCAAAATTATGTGGAACAGATAGTCTCTACTTTATATAAATTTTTTCTAAGAATAGAGAAATACAGAACTCTTCTTAACTCATTTTATGAGGATTGTATGAAGTTGAAAAATAGTACCTTGATCTCACTTACAGATATATATGTGAAATATTGAGATAAATTGAAAATAAATCAATATATTTCTAAGATATAAATATAAGATATAAATATATTATGTTCATGTAAGGGTTATCTCAGGAAAGGAAACATGGTTTCACATTAGAACAGCTATTATTGTATTTTAATGTAGTAATGTATTAACAAAGAAAAACTGATCATTTCAAAATAAGCGGAAAAATTTTGTTTTAAAAGAATTCATAGCACACTAAGAATATAGAATATATAGAATATAGAATATAGAGAATTAACTTTATTAGATATGTAATGAAACATATCTAACAAAAATGAATGAATGAATGTTATAAGGAAAAAAGAAAAAGGCTCATAATTAATGGCAAAATGGTAAAAACATTCCCTTTAAGTTAGAAACAAATCCACAATGGTCGATATTGCTGTTTCTATTCAGCATTCCACAAGAGGTCCTAACATAACTTGGTCACCTGATCATACAATTGTTTTGAGAGTCAAAGTCTAAAAAGAGCAAAGATATACTACTTAAAAAAATGATACGGATTGGAGTCACCTTAATAAATACCAACATTTATCTTAAAGCTATATTAACTGAAAGTATATGGTGTTCATGTAGAGATACACTTGTATAATGATGAAATAGTGCAGGGAGCTCAGAAATAGATTCTGTATTTGTGATGTCATGTGTATTCTGGGGTGTGGCATTGTCAGTTAAGAAAGGAAGAGCTGAAGAAGTTGTCAGTTAGAAAGGAAGAGCTAAGAAAGGTTCCAGTTAAGAAGGAAAGGAAGAGCTAAGAGTTAAGAAAGGTGGTTCTGGGCAGAGCGTGGTGGTTCACGCCTGTAATCTCAGCACTTTGAGAGGCAGAGGCGGGCGGATCACCTGAAGTCAGGAGTTTTAGACCAGGCTGGCCAACATGGGGAAACTTCGGCTCTACTGAAAATACAAAAATTAGCCGGGCGTGGTGGCACATGCCTGTAATCCTAGCTACTCAGGAGGCTGAGGCAGGAGAATTGCTTGAACCCAGGAGGCGGAGGTTGCAATGAGCTAAGATTGTGCCATTACACTCCAGCCTGGGCGACAGAACAAGACTCTGTACCAAAAAAAAAAAAAAAAAAGGTGATTGTGGATCAATTGGCTGTTCATATGGCAAAAGGTAAGATTATATGACTAACGTGAATCATGCACAAATACCTTCCAGATGGGTAAAAGATTGAAAAGTTAGAGGTAACTTTACAGTTTTAGAGGAAAACATTGGACGTTTAAGATAAGATAGGGTAGGAGTTCTTAAATAATACACAGAAGCACAGCCAGCAGAAATGATTAATAAAACTGACTCAAAAGCCAAATCGAATTATTAATAAATGTGACTACTTTAAAATTGAACAGAAGCAATTTGAAGTTTTTGAGTATCTGGTACATATTAAATTTGTAATAAAGATGTGTCAAATAAAAAAATAAAATTGAAGCACTACATTTATCAAAAGATTTCATAATAAAAGTCAAAAAGGAAACTACATAAACCTACAAGAAAAGAAAATTTAAAAGTACAAACAATAGATTAGTGGTTAAAGAAGAACAGACAACTTACAGAAGATAAATGGCAAATAGACACAAGAAAATACAGTCAATCTCACTAAAAATTAATAAAATGCAAATTAAAACAGCCATTAAGTTGGCAAAATGGAAAAAGTCATAAAATTATTTGTAACGGAGGATATGCAAAATCGATTTAATATTCTGGGGGCATTAATAGAAATTGATATTAGTACTTTGGAGAGCAACTTGGCAACAGCTAATGAAATTGAAGGTGTTCATATATGGCACAGTAATTTCCATTCCAGGCAGAGCTATTCACATAGTATCATTTGTAACAGAAGAAATGAAAAACAATATAAATAACCATCAATAGGAGAACGACTAAAAATAAACTGTGGTATATTTCTGGAAAAAGCTCAAACATACTGTTGGGTGAAAAAAGCAAATTGCAAAAGGATGCATATAAACACATACTACCCAATACCAGCTTGTATTTTATAAGCACAAGCATACACTATAAAATAAAAGTGTAAAATCCTACTGAGGAAGTATAAATTCTAACTTCAGAGGAAACTATTCCTTGGAGAAGAGTTGGAAATATAATGAGTATAAGACTTTAGTCACGTCTGTAAATTTAAATTAAAAAATGGAGCAAAAATAGCAAAATGTTCTTTTTTAAAAGATCTAGATGGGCACTGATCATTTATTATGTTTGAATTAATTTAAATATTTCATAGTTACCTTAAATGTTTTGAAAAGAGATGTGACTAAATATATGGGCATGGCTTTTATTTGGGATTTAAAGTACTGACCACAGAGTTACAATATATTTTGACCAATGAGTGGTTTGTTGAAGGAAACCATTTTTCATCCCAAGGTTACAACTATATGTTTAAGGAAAATATTAACTTGAGCATATGTATGATACAGTTTTTTAAAAGGGCAAATGACTTGTTACTTCATTGCCCCTGTTTGCAAGCTGGTTATGATTTTCTGAAAATGACTTCTTGGCTTACTGTAACTAAATTAAACAGCACTGTTACATGTTGGCCCTATTTGTCCATATTTTTGAGATATTTTCACTTATTCTAACTAACAAGTGAGGGTAAGGTGAATCTTTGAGAAGTACAATAATTTTAGCTCACAAATTAGAAGAATTTTGATAATGTATATACACATATTTATATTTATGTTACTATAAGTGAAAATCTTTTAACTTTGTGCAGAAATCTGTTTTCTGCACAAAGTTAATATAATTTGATTATATCAGAAATGAAATGCTTCTTTGTGGTTAAGCCATTTTATCGTGCTGAAGTTATTTCTGTAAATTTATAAATTTGACAAGGCCTTTCACTGCCAACTTGTAGAAGTGACTATGGAATCATTTTTCTATCAATGACAGTGTGTCCTTTTTGTTTTTAAACTGCATTATTGAGATATAATTTCCATTTCATAAAATTCACTCTTAAGTGTACAATTCCATGAATTTTAGTAAATTTGAAGAATGTGCAATCATTACTACAATCTAATTTTATAACTTTTTCATCACCTTAAAAATAAGCCTCATGCCCATTTGCAACCACTTCCCATGGAAATTTACTTTGTTCCTATATATTTACTTATTTTGGACATTTTATGTAAATGAAATCATATAGTATGTGTTGTTTTGTATCTAGTTCTTTCACTGAGTATGTTTTGTAGGTTTATCCATGTTGTAGCATGCATAGTACTTAACAAAGTACTCTTTAGAGCTGAATAAGATTTCATTGTATGGATATACAACATTTTGTTGATCTAGTCACCAGTTGATGGACATGTAGATTGTTTTCACTTTTTGCCTATTGAGTTTCAGAAATTCTGTATTTTTGATACAAGTCCTTTATTAGTTTGAAACTATTTTCTTCTATTTTATGAGTTGTATTTTCACTTTCATTAATTAAGTGGTATTTTCTGGAGAGCAGAAATTTTTATTTTGATTAAGTCTTATTTAACAATTTTTCTTTATCACTGTTTTTGGTGTTATATAAAAGAAATCATTGCCCAATCCAATATCATAAAGATTTGTTCTCAAGTTTTCCTCTAAATAATTTAGTTAAAACATTTGTGTCTGTGGTTCATTTTGAGTTAATTTTTGTGTATGGTGTGAGGTAGGGGTTCAAATTTACTTTTTTTTCATGAAGATATCAAATCGTCCCAATACCATTTGTTGAGAAGACTATTTATTTCTCTTGAATTTTTGGAAAGGTAACCATAAATGTAAGGGCTTATTTCTGGGATTTAACTTATATTCCATTCATCTAATATTTATCCTATTGCCACTACCACACTGTTTTGATTACTGTAGCTTTGCAGTAAGTTTTGAAATTGGTAAATATGTCTTCCAATTTATTTCCTTTTTCAATTTTATTTGGGCACCTTGTATTTCTAGAAAGATTAATTTTCAATTTCTTCAAAAAAGTTATCTTTTTTTATAGAGATTGTATTAAATCTGTAGATGAATTTTGGGAATATGTACTCTGATCCATGAAGATGGGTCATCTCTCCATTTATCTAGATCTTCAAAAATTTCCCTCAGCAATGTTTTATGGTTTTCAGTGATTACTATTATACTTCTTTGATGACATTTATTCCTAAGTATTTTATTCTTCTTGATACTCTACAAATCTTTTTTTTTTCGCTTAGTTTTCAGATTTTTCATTGCTAGTGTACAGGAATGCAGTCATGTGTTCATCTTGTATCCTGCAGCCTTGCTGAACTCATTTATTCATTTTGGCAGTTTTTAGTGGATTCCTGGAATTTTCTATCTACAAATTTATGTCATCTGTGAATAGAGACAATTTTATCTTTTTTTTTTTTTCCCAATTTGGATACTTTTGATTTTATTATCTTGTGTAATTTTTCTGGCTAGAAATTAAATAGAAGCACGGTAAAACCCTGTCTCTACTAAAAATAGAAAAATTAGCTGAGCATGGTGGCAGGCACCTGTAATCCCAGCTACTTGGGAGGATGAGACTCAAGAATTGCTTGATGCTGGGCGGTGGAGGGTGCAGTGAGTCAAGATCACACCATTGCACTCCAACTTGGGCAATATAGCAAGAACTCAGTCTAAAAAAGAAAGCAGTTAGAGCAGACATCATTGTCTTGTTTCTGATGTTAGACAATATAAATGTCTTTCTCCTTTAAATATGAAGTTAGTTGTTGTTTTTGGTAAATGAGCTTTATTGTTGAGCAAGTTTCTATTCCTAGTTTGCTGAGGGTTTATTATAAATGAGTGTTGGATTTTTTCAGTTGCTTGTTTTACATCTATTGAGATGATTATAGGTTTTTTAAAATCTTTATTTTCTACTGTATTAATGTGACCTTTTAAATTCCAGATCTTCAGTCTTGCTGGTGAAGCCTGTAAAGAGGTGATATTTAATGTACCTTCTAAACTAGAGGCAGACAAAATAGTTGGCAGAGGTGAGAAATTTTATAAGTCTTTTAAAGCAGAAATTTAGTTTACATAGGCTGGAAAGAGAATTATATAATATCTTTGCCTTTTGGAGTTAGCCCAAATCTGCTAATAAGGGATGTTCCTCCAGGGAGTAGACCAGAAGTTATCATTCTGATAAAAATATGAAAATGAGATAAATATGTCATCAGATCTAAAGATGTTTATTTTTATTTACTTTTTTGCTAAATATTTCCACCTGTGACAAATTTAAATTGAAAACACACACATGGACAACACATTAATCCTTTGAGAAGCCGTTACTTAATTGAGTAGTAATTTATCAGTTTGCTTACTGTTAAGACAAATAGGTGAAGAATGGGATGGATGACAGGTATATTTTGATATTTATATGTATTTTATTACCTGTTACTCGAGGCCAGAAATCCCAGGGAAGAAAGACTTCATGTAGAGTTTCAGTGTGGGGCCCTGGAAAGCTTGGAACACGCAGAGTATTGTGGGCCTCCAGGGGAAATGTGTACAGAAGAGTGCCAGTGGGAAGAACAATTCAAAGATCGGAGTTTTCTTACATGACTCTTTTCCAAACTCATACACCCCATCACTCTTGGGCTCATGACTTCTCACTGAACACAGGTGTGTCTTAAACACTCAGACTGTATTGTTAAGGAAATTCTATATGTTTATTCAGGTGTGTTGGGGGGCTAGGCTTGTAGCTCAGTTTTGCCATGATTATAACATCCTACATCTTTAATTGGAAGATCATTTTCATAAGTCTATTAGAAACATATAGAGGTTTTAAAAACCTTATTCAATAGAAATATACACTCAATAATTATTTTTTAACTGAAAGAAAATGATCTTACTTTAAGTAATGTAAAAAAACAGGTTGAGATATCTGTTAAATGCAGTGATTGTCTTATTTCATTCCACTTCATGGTTTTTAAGATTATATAAATTATTTTAACACATTTTTTCGTCTCATGTGTTTCTACCCTACAACTTGGAAATTTTTACTTGCAGTTAATTTGGAAGAGTGCTTCAGATCTGCAGACCTCATCCAGTCAAGTGATCCTGATTTCAGAGTTCTAAATGATGGGTCAGTATACACAGCCAGGGCTGTTGTGCTGTCTGATGAGAAAAGATCATTCACCGTACGGCTTTCTGACAAAAGGAAACAGACACAGAAAGAGGTTACTGTGCTGCTAGAACATCAGAAGAAGGTATTTCAAGTACATTAAATATTTACAGGCATTATTTTCATTAAAATACTCTCATTAAGAAAGACAATTATTGGCATAATAGAGGTTTTGAATACCCATTTTTAGACTCTATTCTAGCCTGGGCAGTAGAACAAGAATCCTGTTCTCTCTCCCTCTTTTTCTTCCTCTTGCTTTCTCTCATACATTCTTTTTCTTTCTTTCACTCTCACTTTCTTTCCTCTCTTTTTCTTTCTTTCAAAAAAAAAAAAAAAGGAGCTACTTATTCTAAATCATAATTTAACTGGGAGTGCAATTGAGAATTTTCTATTGCTGACTGGTTGAGTTAGATAAACAATTCCAAAGAGTACTCATTATAGGGACCCTCAATGTTTGCGAAATATCAACAATCCTACCACCTTCCCCCACACTCTGTTGATCTTTAAGTGTGTGAGTCTTCACAAGATCACTTACTCAGAATGCCTCCTTTGGACTTCTTATAAGAGAACCTCAAATCAACCTTTCATTCCTTATTTCCCAGAGTCTAACAAAAACCCAGTCAGGAGAAATAATATTTACAAAGAATGGTTTAAAAATATCAGTTTTGCCAAAGGTTTTATATCTCAATTAACCCAAACCATCAGATAGTTGGATGCTTGGACCATGTTTCTTTTGGTCTCTAGTTAAATTATTTCCACTTACTATCCTTTTGGATTCCTGGCTATGGCTACACTGAAATCATCCAAGAACCCATCCATACACCAGTTAAACTAAACAAAGGGAAAAGGAAACTATGCCCATCTATCAGAAAGGAAAAAATTACAGTGAACCAATCAGGGCACATGAGGTTCTGTTTCCCATTAAGATTTAGAGTGCTACCTATTGCCTACATCTTAAAAGTAACCTGAAAGTGGCAAGCAGCACAGAATATTTCTGTGCATATGAGGTGGGTCAAAGGAATGGTGTCTGATGACATAAAAGGCTAACACACATTGTGGAGGGAGGGTGTTCCTATTCTGCATGACACTAGCTGAAGTGGAGATTAAAGAGGGTCTCACTTCCCAAGAAGCAGTAGTTTGTAGATTTCAAAGATGTCTCCTCAAATCTAGGATTCTTACTTATTAAAGTCTTTTTCCTGGTAACACACGTCCTTCGCTTATGATAAGAAACCCTAACACAGGAAGATGGCGGGTAGAAGGCAGGACTAGCTTGCAGCTCCCGCTTGGACAGAGCAGCATGTGCAGACTCACACTGTGAACTTTTGCTCCAAGAACTACCATAGGAATATACCAAGAAATCCTAGAGAATCCATAGACGCTTTGAAGGAACTGGATCGCTGCTACAGGCTTCATGAGACACTGAAAAACTGTGAATCTGCTTGCTTTCTCAGCAGGGAAGCTTGTGGTCTGGGGCAAGTTCTAATCCCTGGTTACCAGCTGCCTGGAAACAGACTTGATGCTGTTACTGGGGTGGCAGCGGGCAGAGCATGGTGGGAGTGAGACCGGCCTTTGGGACTGTGGGCTGTGTGGGAGTGGGGTGAGGCCTGTGACTGTCAGGTTTCCCTCACTTCCGTGGTGACCTGTATGACTCAGCAGAGGCAGCCATAATCTAGTCGTAATTACCACTAGACCTAAGAAATGAGATAGACAGCAATACAATAATAGTGGGGGATGTAATACTCCACTGACTGCACTAGACAGGTCATCAAGACAGAAATTCAACAAAGACAAAAGGGGCTTAAACTATACCCTACAACAAATGGACTTAACATGTATTTACAGAACATTCTACTCAACAACTGTAGAATATACATTATATTCATCAGCACATGGAACATTTTCCGAGACAGACCATATGATAGGCCACAAAACAAGCCTCAGTAAATTTAAGAAAATTTAAGAAAATCAAAATTATATCAGGTACTCTCTCAGACCATAGTGGAATAAAATTGGAAACCAACTCCAAAAGGAACCCTCAAAACCATGCAAATACCTACAAATTAAATAAACTGATCATGAATGACCATTGGGTCAACAATGAAATCAAGATAGAAATGTAAAAATTCTTTGAACTGAATTATAATAGTCACACATCCTATCGAAACCTCTGGGATATAGCAAAAGCAGTGCTAAAAATAAAGTTCATAGCTTCCATGCCTACATCAAAAAGTCTGAAAGAACACAAATAGACAATGTAAGGTCAAACCTCACAGAACTGGAGAAACTAGAACAATCCTAACCCAAACCCAAACCCAGCAGAAGAAAAAGTAAAAATAACAAAGATCATAGAAGAACAAATTGAAACTGAAACAAACAAAAATATAAAATATAAACGAAACAAAAAAAAACTGGTTCTTTGAAACGATAAATAAAATTGACAGACCATTAGCAAGATTAACCAATAAAAGAAAAAAGAAAATCCAAACAAGCTCAATTAGAAACAAAATGGGGGATATTACAACTGATACCATAGAAATACAAAAGATTATTCAAGGATACTATGAGCACCTTTATGCACATAAACTAGAAAACCTAGAGGAGATGGATAAATTCCTGGAAATATACAACCCTCCTAGATTAAATCAGAACTACGTAGAAACTCTGAACAGACCAGTAATAAATGAGATTGAAATGGTGAGATGGTAATAAAAGAATTGCCAAAAAAAAAAAACACAAAAATCCCAGGACCACACAGATTCACAGCTGAAATCTATGAGACATTCTAAGAAGAATTCGTACCAATCCTATTGACACCATTCCACAGGATAGAGAAAGAGGGAATTCTCCCTAAAAATGAAGCCAATATCACCCTAATACTAAAACCAGAAATGGATATAACAACAAAAAAGGAACCTACATACCAATATCCCTGATGAACATAGATGTAAAAATCCTCAGCAAAGTATTAGCTAACCCAATCTCCCAGCATATCAAAAAGATAATCTGACATGTTAAATTTGGTTTGATACCAAGGATGCAGGGATGATTTAACATATGTAAGTCAATAAATGTGATACGCTACATAAACAGAATTAAAAATATAAATGATGTGATCATCTCAATAGATGCAGAAAAAACATTTGTCAAAATCCAGTATTCCTTTATGATTAAAACTCTCAGCAAAATCAGCATAGAAAGGACATACTTTAAGGTAATAAAAAGCATCAATGACAAACCCACAGCCAACATTATACTGAACAGGGAAAAATTGAAAGCATTCTCCCTGAGAACTAGAACAAGACAAGGATGCCCACTTTCACCACATCTATTCAACATAGTACTAGAAGTTCTAGCCAGGACAATCAGGCAAGAGAAAGGAAGCAAGGGCATCCCAACTGATGAAGAAAAAGTCAAACTGTCACTATTTGTTGATGATATGATCATATACCTAGAAAACCCTAAAGGCTCTTCTATAAAGCTCCTAGAATTGGTAAATGAATTCAACAAAGTTTCAGGATACAAAATTAATGTATACAAATCAGTAGCTCTGCCATAAACCAACAGCGAACAAACCGAGAATCAAAGCAATAACTCAACCTCTTTTACAATAGCTGCAAATAAATAAATAAATAAATAAAATACTTAGGAATATACCTAACCAAGGAGGTCAAAGACCTCTACAAGGAAAACTATGAAATACTACAGAAGGAAATCATAGATGACACAAACAAATGTAAACACATTCCATGCTTATGGATGGGTAGAATCAATGTTGTGAAAATAACTATACTGCCAAAAGTAATCTACAAATTCAATGCAATTGCCATCAAAATACCACCATCATTTTTCACAGAACTAGAAAAAAAAATCCTAACATTCATATGGAACCAAAAAAGAGCCCACATAGCCAAAGCAAGACTGAGCAAAAAGAACAAGTCAACAAATCTGGAGGCATCACATTACCCAACTTCAAACTATACTATAAGGCCACAGTCTCCAAAACAGCATGGTACTGACATAAAAATAGGATAGACCAATGGAACAGAATAGAGAGCCCAGAAATAAAGCCAACTGATCTTCAACAAAGCAAACAAAAACATAAAGTGAGGAAAGGACAATCTACTCAACAAATGGTGGTGGGATAACCGGCAAGCCATGTGTAGAATGAAACTGGATCCTCATCTCTCACCTTATACAAAAAGCATCTCAACATGAATCAAATACTTAAATCTAAGACCTGAAACTATAAAAATTCTAGAAGATACATCAAAAAAACTTCTAGACATTGGCTTAGGCAAAGACTTCATGAACAAGAACCCAAAAGCAAATGCAACAAAAACAAAGATAAATAAATGGGACTTAATTAAACTAAAAAAAAAAAAGAATAAAAGAAATAATCAGCAGAGTAAACAGACAACCCACAGAATGGGAGAAAAATCTTCACAATCTATATATCTGACAAAGGATTAATATCCAGAATCTACAAAGAACTCCAACAAATCAGCAAAACAAAAAGAAGCAATCATATCAAAAAGCAGGCTAATGACATGAATAGATAATTCTCAGAAGAAGATACACAAATGTTCAACAAGTATATAGAAAAATGCTCAACATCACTAATTGTCAGGGAAATGCAAATCAAAACGACAATTCAATACCACCTCACTCCTGCAAGAATGGCCATAATCAAAAAAACCAAAAAATAAAAGACGTTGGCAAGGAGGTAGCAAAAAGGGAACACTTTCACACTGCTGGTGGGAATGTAAACTAGTACAACCACTGTGGAAAACAGTGTAGATATTCCTTGAAGAACTAAAAGTGGATCTACCATTTGATCCAGGAATTCCATTACTAGATATCTACTCAGAGGAAAAGAAGTCATTATACAAAAAAGATACTTCCATACAGGTTTATAACAGCACAATTTGCAATTGCAAAAATATGGAACCAGTCCAAATGTCCATCAATCAATGAGTAAAGAAATTGTGTTTTACATATATATGTATCTATAGTATATGTATATACATATGTATACACATACACACACACACCATGGAATATTACTTAGCTATAAAAAGGAATTAAATAGTGGCATTTGCAGCAAGCTGAATGGGATTGGAGACTACTGTTCTAAGTGAAGTAACTCAGGAATGGAAAACCAAATACCATATGCTCTCACTCATAAATAGGAGCTAAGCTATGAGGAAACAAATGTATAAGAAGGATACAATGAACTTTGGGGTCTTGGGTCGGGGGGATGGTGAGGGATAAAAGGCTACACATTGGGTACAATGTATACTGCTCAGGTGATGGATGCACTAAAATCTCAGAAATCACCACTAAAGAACTTATGCACGTAACCAAACATCACCTGCTCCCCCCAAAACCTATTGAAATAAAAAATAAATAAAGAAAACCCAAACACAGAAAACCGTGAGGCATCCATTATTTCTAAAACTATATGGATGTTGGTAAAAACTATGACCACTACGCCTCAACTTGAAGAAATATTGCACAGTGTTTGCTTTTTTTCCTCACCTAAAGTTGAGGAAAAATTTTGTTCCTTTTAAAAAAAATGGCATATATTTTCATAATGGACATTGAGAATCCTGTAACTGTCGGTTTCTCTTTTTCTTTAGTTTCCAAGAAGTTTAGAACCAAAATCTCAATTTGGCTAACTGATTGTTTAAAAGATGTGGCTCATAAGTTATTCCAAATACCACTTCCCACCATACACCTCCCAGGCCCTCCTTGATCTTCTGTTTTATATATTTTCTCTAATTCTCATATTGTATCTATTTGTACTTCTGTCTTACTGTGTGCTTTTCAAAATCCTTTGCGGAGCAATGCAGATAATCAGATAATTAAGTAGGCACATGAAAGATCACTGGCTGTCTTTGGAAATAATCATTTAAGTTCTTTAAAGCAGGACATAGAAAAATAATGTGGCCAAACTGAAATTCCAGGAAATGTGATAAAATTCCTATTTTTATGTCTATATCTTTTCCCATTGTGATGTATCTTGAAGACTTTAAATATAATAATTCTCTAACCATCTATAAAAATATGGCAAAAAGTTAAATAACCAGATGCTCTTGACCCAAGGAATATAAAGATTTGAAGTTAACATAAAATTAGGACAGGTGAGCCAGAGATTTTAATCGAAAATACTTCAATTAACCCATTTTATATCATAAACGCATAAAGGTGTTAAATCTAAAATACTTAACTAGCATTTATTGTATTAATATATACTGCTAATTTAGTATCCTATTATCTTTTCACGTTTGGCTACTATATGAAGTTTAACGATTTATAGAGTTTTAAAATTTCACTTTTTTCCCATAGGACTTTAGTGCTGATTTCACACCAAATATATATTTAAAATTTACAATTACTAGCAAACTATTGCTCCATTTTACACTTTGATTGTGATGACTCAAGCTTCAAAGGTCCTTTCTGAGGCCTGATAAGGTTCATGAGTATTTATTCTCATATAATATGTGCAATTAAAAAGTCCTGCATTAATTTTGTAGAAATGATGTCTTAATTAGGCAGCAGTTGGTAATTTAAATGCCAGAATGTCTAACTCTCAGAACATCATCAGCTCTAGTAGCAAATGAAGGGGAAGCAGGTTGTTTGATCTTCCTAAACTACCTGGTTGAAAAAGAAATTGGACCTTATGATACCTTATTCCTTAAGTGACTAGCCTATCAATGAAGTGTGTACATTTTACATAAGCATAATGCAAATATTATGAGAAGCAGCTTTAAGGGCAAAAGTCAGATAAACAACTGGTCTAAGAGGTCTCAATGGGACTAGAGGTGATTCTCTGGGTTGAAAACGAAAAACACATGAACCAGGGTAGAAAAGGAGTAGCAAGAGACAGCCAGAGAAAAGTTACCTTCTCCTTCGCAAATCCTGAGTGAATTCTATATGTGGTTAATGGGCCATCTTTTGAGTTTCTGGGTCCTTTTTATTTTATAATCTATTTATTTCTATTTCTCTTTTTGTTTTCTAGCATAGACAAAGTGTTAAGAAAAAAAGTTGTAAAACTCCCAAGGGCAAGAACTCTGTATATGGAATCCAGCCCAGTGGCCACAGCATTGTAGCTTCTAAGAAAATACTTGTTTAATGCATCCTTCAAGCTTTATTTTTATATTTCATGAATATCGGCTGTGTAAGAAATTGTTCTAGGTCAAATATGTCTGTGGGCAAGGAGTAGGTAAGTACTTGGGTTTGACAACTGCAATGATTTGACAGTGGGACAGGTCTCAACTTACACTGATCCATAAACTTCCTGGTTTTCTGCTTCCCCGACAAATAAATATATAAGCCATAGGCATTAATCCCTAAATTAACGTCAGTTTTTTTCATTGTCATTAAAGAAGTTTGCAATTGCTGTTATTTTTCTACCAGCTATGCTCGCCAGACAAGATGAAAATTAGTTTTGGTGGTTGTTGTTAAAGTTAATTTTTGTTGTCACTGTTAATTTTCCACCAATTGTGCTTGCAAGACATATGTGTAAATCAAGATTAAAACCTGTTTTAACATTTTCAGACACTATATAGAAGTAAAATTCTTAAGCGCAGTGCAAGAAAGAGAAGTTACCTAGGTATAACCAATACAAACCTGATGATTATTAGACCTAAATTCCTTGATGTCAAGTTTAAACTGTCTCCCATAGGATTATTTGCACTCTAAATCTTAATGCCATACAACATACTCCAGTAACAAGCTTGCACGTGTGCCACCTGAAACTAAAGTTTAAAACAAACCAAACCAAACAAAAAATACAAATAAAAAAATAAACTGTCTTCCCTATTTTTTGTATTTATTGAGAGAATGATTCAGGGTTAAGCTTCAAATTGTCTGTCTACTTGGAAATAATATTATTTATTTTTCTTTTCAAAAAATCAATCATAAATATAACTTCCAAGTATGTGGTACTCAATAAAAAATAATATCTTACTGAGTTTGATGTTACAGGGGAACAGGTAATTTTTCAGTTTCATTGATTACAGAAGCTAAACAGGATATAACTTTTATTTTCACAAAAGAAATCTTGCAGGCAGTTAAAAATTATTTAATTATATTATTAATAATGAATGTGATTACATCTGAAAATTATCATATATAATCACATGTATTCTCAAATTAGGGAGATCTAACATCTATTCTTAGCTCTGTTACTAACTGGTTACAAGGTGTTGGGCAAATCATTTAATTTCTCACAGTGTCAGCTTTTCACATGTAAAAGTGATGAAATCAGCTAGATAACCTCTAAAAAAATAAACACCATATATTATATATAGTCTTTAAAAAGTTTAAAAATTGAATTACAATACAGAAGCATATACTTATGTTTTCTGCTCCCTAAACTACTTTCCTAATTCCCTCTTGACTAAAGAAAGTAATCATGGAAGAGACATGGAGAAAAGAAACAGTAGACCCACATCATTCTGAGATATAGTGGCTCTTTAAACAAGACAAGTCTTGTACTCACAGACAAAAAGAGCTTTGCTGGTAAGAAAAGAGTGTAAAACTCCCAAGGACAGAAACTTATGTGCAAGAAACTGTTCTAGGTGGCAGGGGACAGCAGGAAAGGAATAGGTAAAATTCCCCATTTGTAGGGAAGTTACACTTTTATAGGGAGTGAGACAATAATTAAGTAAATATATAGAACCTCAGATGGTACTAAGAGCTACGTAAAACTTAGGCAGATAGCTGGAGACATTTTGTGAGGCAGAGAGGCTACTGTGTAACAAAATGCTCAGGAAAGGCTTCTCTGATAAACTGAGATTTGACCAAAGATCCAAAGGAATTGAGAGTCTGAGCCAGGCAAACACCTCAAGAAAGAGCGTTCCTGTTGCCATTTTATTTTATTTTAATGGCACTGGTAAAGTTCCGCCCAAAATTATCTCTCTTCCTCAATCATAAGTGTTATTTACCAAGAGCCCACTATTGTGCAGAACTGCTAACCATGAAGCTCAAATCTAAAAAAACCGCAGGTGGAAATCTGCCTAGCAAAGTGAGTGACAGGAGTTCCCCTGTCACTTGTTATAATGATACGAATAACAAGCATTTACTGAGGACTTAGGTATGTCAGGCACTTTATACTCATTCCTTCATTCAGTTTCAACAATAACCACTGTATACAGAAAAACTAATTCAGGAACTGATGTAAGGTTATACAGCTAGTAGGACATGCAGCCAAAATGCAACCTAGCTCTGTGTCAATGTTCAGGATCTGAACTGCAATTCTTGCAATTCTCTGCCTCTCTCTGGTGCTAGATTGAGCACCATGGTTTGCCAGAATGTGCTGTCCCTTCCAAGTGCGTGCAAAGCCAAGGTTGTGTGGGCAAAGTCAAGGCTGTGTTTGCAAAGTAAGGTTACACAGTCAGCTCATGGGCTGCTTTCTTGGTTGATTGGTGGCTGAGTCAGCTCTCAATAGCTGTAGAACTTAGCCAAGATCATAGCAGATCAAGAGAAGAGGAGTTAGATACCTTTTGAACTGGAAGCTTCGAGTGAAGGAAAGCGAAAGACTGCAGAGTCAGCTAGGGTCCCCACCACCTTGACCTGCTCCAAGACCCTTCTGAAGTGGTACCATGATTCCAAAGTGGGCATTCTTTTTAAAATTTTTTTAGAGACAGAGTCTTGGTCTGTCACCCAGGCTGAAGTGTAATGGCATGATAGCTCACTGCAGCCTCGAACTCCTGGCCTCAACGAATCCACCAGCCTCCGCCTCCTACAGTGCTGAGATTACACGCATGAGCCACCATGCCCAGCCCTTCGTCTGATTCTTAAAGGGCAGAAGATGATCCACCTGGTAGCTGAAAGCTTCCTTCAGAGGCCTCACCAAAGAAAATTTCAGAACTGAGCTGTCCAAGGCGTGGCCACTTACCATATGTGACTACTGAGAGGGTGAAATGGGGCAAGTCAAAGATGAGATGTGCTCTAAGTGCAAAATACACACTGAATTTCAGTGACTTCAAGTGAAGAATTATGGAAAATAAACACCACACAAGTAATTTTTATATTTGTTACCCAATGAAACAACATTTTTGATATGTAAAGTGCTATATATTAAAATAAAATATATTCAAATTATTTCCATCAGTTGCTTTGGCTTTTTAAAAATAATATGGCTACTGGGAAATTGAGAATTGCACAGGGAGCTCACTTTAATTTCTCTTTCTACAAATTGGGCTTTGACTTTCTCCTCTGGATGCTTCTCTGAATTCATCCCATCTGTGGGAAGAGAATCGCACCAAATCCAACTCTAGGGCACTGAAGAGGGTTCAAGGGATTTGAGCTGTTAGCATGGTTGAGTCCTCCAGTTGGTAAAGTCATTTAGTAAACTCTATTCATGAATATACAGATTCCTTCTTCAAGGTTCACTTAGGAGGTTTCCTAAAAGGAAACAGTGCTGAGAAGGTCTGTGTAACTAGTTGAGGAGACATGAGTTGTCATTTCTAACATGACAGGCTGATGAGAAAGTAAAAAGGCTGTAAAGGACTGTTTCACTTACTACAGAATTTCACTTACAATAAGTTCCGTCTCCAAAATTATTTTCAATTGCTTATTTCATCACATCTAATGCATTCCCCTTAATTCCAGAAGTACTGCTTCATGCAAAAGGAGCCATTATTGTATTGGTCACAGATCCATCTTTTTGCACAGAGCTTCTACCTTATTTAAAACAAGCCCCAAAGTCATCAGGTGGAGTTTATGACCAGCCTTATACTAGGAAAACTTCTCTCAATTTATTTGTGTTAGATGACTTTCTAAAGACGTTTAAGATTGAGAATGACCATTATAAAAATGCACGCTGAGGAATTCACTACAAAAAATTAAAGCAGTCCGCAGATTATTGTAAGTCGTCAGCTATGTCAACCAATGAAATAGCTGAATATGGTAGTTTTTTCTTCCAAATATTATGTAATGCTTCCTACAACACACATCAAGAATATTACACACTCCTAATGTATATTCAGCTTTGGAAGTAAGTAGACAGTGGGACTTACAATTCAGCATTATATGTTTTTATCCATACTGGACTCCTAGCTCTGTGCTTGTCACAGCCACATCTGAATGAAAGCAATCCCCACACCTAGGCGTCCCTCTCACCATCGCACGCATAAGCTGATATGATTACTTATGCCAGCCCCCTAAAAACAGGATTATTACCCCTCTTTGATGAAGGTCAGAGCCAAGCCCTAAGGATGTAATATAAAAATAAACCTAGATCTCTAAATATGTATGGAATTGCACTGTCTTGAATGAATCTATTTGTGATGACAATGGCAAACTGTAACAGTGGCAAAAAAGACCATTTCAACTAGGTCAACAGTAAGAAAGCCAGTTTCCTCCTGCTGTCTGATTGGATCTTAGCTTGTACTGTATACTAAGAGTTTTATTTAGAGATAAACAAAATCTTTATTGAGACTTATTGCTGTGTCGGCACACCAGAGAACATCAAAACATACTGCTGTAGGGAGTGACCCTCAAATATGGGGATGGTTTGCAGGAGAAAGCAGAAGAAATCCCAAAGTATAAGATTTTATTTACACAAGCTATCTTTCCTTTAAATAAAATTCTACTATAGGATTGGGCTTTTATAGCCAAAGATGAAGTAACAGGAATGATCTGAGTTAAGAATTTACAGCAATCAATATGCCTAGATATGACTATGAACATTGCATGAAGCAATTTCAGTTGGAGTCCTAGCTGTAACTTTACATCTGAAGTCTTCCTGCGTAGAATTATTTCAGCAAGCATTTTTGTCATGTGATTCCACAAGGAAGTCCTTTATTTATCAGCACTGGGCTAGCAGTGTGGCAGAGTGGTTGAGAGCAAATCTTGGAAGCCAGACTGCTTGGGTTTGAATCCCAACTCAACTTCTTACTAGCTGAATGACTTTGGACAAATTAGGTCATTCAAGTTCACCATGCCACAGACCTCCACCTCTAACACAGAAATGGTAACAGCACAGACCTCTTTAGGTGGTTGTGAGAATTCACTAACAGCCCTCAGTGGCTGGCACAGAGTAAAATAAATATTTAAGTATTTATTAAGTATTATTGTTATATATAAATATTTATTAAGTAGCTACTGAGTGCCAGGTACATATAACTTTTATAATAAACATGAATGTCACCTGAACATTTCTCTACACTGTCAATATGAATGTTCTGTAATTCTAAAGTACCTTGTTTAATGAAAAGAAGTGTCTCTTTGATTGAGTTCTTTTTTCCTATAAATAAGCAAATTAAGAGAGAATGATCTAATATGAGAATAAAGCTAGGCTATCCTTTGTTTCAGTAAGGATCTCTTAACTTATTCTGTGAAAAGAAAACCAGTTTTTTAAATCAAAGAAGCAATTTCACATGTAATATTATTTGGCTTTGGCTTTGGCTTTGTTGAGAACTTGAAGGTGAAACCAATTCTTTGGTTTATTAGACTTGTGTTTTACTTCAAAAAGTAAGTTATAACAGCTAAATGAAATTAATCTACAAGCGAAAGGGAAGTTTCCTCAATCATGCCTAGCTTTATAATCACGCCAGAGGTTACAGACCTCCCAAGGGCAGCTGGTCTAACATTAGGCCTAATCACTTTGTAGGGAAGACACAGGAAGCTTTTAAGTGGGAGGCAGAGGTGAGGAGCTGTGGCTTTCTTTTTCCAATGCCTGCAGTAGGTGCTGAGGAGTTAAGGAGCCCAGCTCAGAAAATAATATTTCCCATGTTAGACTCTGGGATTATGCCATTCAAAACTCTATAGCACAATCTAATAGATGTGAATGACAATTACGGACTATTGTGGAAGAAAAACGGGAGAAAAGTGAAAGAGGGAAAGGAAAGTGCAGGGCAAAGAAGCTAAAAAGCATGTGGTACTTTAAATTGGGACACAGAGAAATGGGAAGCCAAGAAATGATGTGCTTTACCCACATGGAGTGACACACAAACCATTATAATATTGCATTTTGGTGTTACTATCCAGAGAACAGAAATACTAAGTACCCAATACTTTTTTTTTTTTTTTTTTTAAGGAGAATGCAGCATATTTTGCTTTATTCTAACTTCTTAACTGGGTACTTATATTTTGGGTGGGGCTGGGAGACAGAGAGAGAAAGACGTAAAAGAGAAGCAATCGTAGATGTCTAGGCAATTGCATAGGAAGAAGAGTGCGTGGCAGATCAGTGAGAAAGAAATAAGGTCAGAATTAGACCGTACATGGGAAAGTCAGAAATAATGGAATCCCAAGTAAAGCAGCAAGGAGGGGGAAAGGGAATTTCTTAGAGCAGAACATTTCCAATTGGCTTACATGTATTCTAGACTTTGACAAGCAGGGAGCAGGGAGCATATGTCAGGGAATATCAGTATAACTGAGAGAAATACATTAGTTATATACAGATGCATGCACATCTAACTATATTACACAAGTACAAGAAGTCTAAACAGTATTAAATAATTATTAAATGTTACACATGGTTCAGTTTTTAAAAGTGAGGTTTAGCAGTTCTTGATAAAAAAAAAAAAAGCAGCTCTCAGAAATCCAAAAACCACATATTCTCATTTATACATAGGAGCTAAACATCAGGAACTACGGACATACAGATGGCATCAATAGACACTGGGGACCACTAGGGAGGGGAGGGAAGGAAAGAGGCAAGGGTTGAAAAACTAACTAGTGGGTACTATGCTCAATACCTGGGTGATGGGATCATTCATACCCCAAACCTCAGCATCACTATACCACACACAATATACCCAGGTAACAAACCTGCACATACACCCACTGAATCTAAAATAGAAATTGAAGATAAAATTAAAAGTAAAATAACTTAACAAAATGAAACAAGCAGTTCTCTATCATGACTCTAGAGTTTAAAGGAATTAGAGGAAGCCCAGAGCTATCCCTCCAAGCTGACATAATAGACTCCCTGTCTTTTATCACAGGAGGTCATCAAATTTGTCACAGAGTGGGCATTAATAATTGAAACTGGAATAAAGACATGAATTAATGAATGATTAAGAAAGGCCCTGCAACGTGAGACTGCCTCTGTTAGGTTCCCAGTTTTGCTGCTTCATCTACCTGTAATTACTCTAAGCCTCAATGGCTTCCTCTATAACATCCAAGCTAATCTAAAACCAACAACCCCATACTTGAATTTGTGAGAATTCAGTTGAGAAAATTCAGAGAAAGGCTTAACCCAGTGCCTACATAGCCCTTATTTTAAATATATGGGTTACTTGTTGGCACTATTTGGAGTTCATCTCAGAGCACAAAATGTCAAGGTATGTCTTGATCTATGTTTTTCCTGCCTGTAGACATCTAAAATTAAGGCCAAGAAACATATTATCTCTTAAAGTCGCAATATTCCAAGGTTTTTGTACTATTAATACACATTTATAATTGGTGCCTGAGTAAGACATGTTGGGAAGGCCACAGATAGAGAAAGGAAAAGAAAGCAAATAAGAAAAGTAACTCACTGTACTTTATAACCCTAGCATAGTTGTGGTCACTTAATAAATTCTCTTTCCAAGAGTGCCTGAGTCATTAAACAGGGATACATTTTGAGGGCACTAGGACACTATTTAATTGAATGGCTACAGCAAGTTATTAAATGAGACCCTAGTGGTTTGAAACAATTAATGAGTCATTTAATGAATTGCACTCTAGTGTATTTGGAGGGGCCCAAGTGGCTTGAATGAGTTAATTCATGGTCCCAAGTGCATGATTAATAGCAGGAGTGACACGGCCATTAACAGAAATAAAAATAACTGACAACGAAAAGAAGAGACAGAGACTGTCATCATATAAATTTGAAGAAAAAAATATAGATAGATATAATTATGTTAGACCCTACACTTTCCCGTGTAGGGTCTAACTTCTGACTTCGTTTCTTTCTCACTGATCTGCAATGCACTCTTCTTCCTATGCAATTACCTAGACAGCTACACTGCTTCTCTTTTAGGTCCTTCTCTGTCTCTCAGACCCCAAAAACATAAATACCCAGCTAAGCAGTTAGAAAAAAGCAACATATACTACATCTCCTATATGTGTGTGTGTATATAGATACATATAAGTATATATGTATATACATATAGACATACAGGAACATTTTATGTATATACAGGAAATGTATATATGTGTGTGTGTGTGTGTGTGTGTGTGTGTGTGTGTATATATATATATATAAAATGTTCCTGTATGTGTATATATATATATATATACATATATATATATATATATAAAATGGGATGTGCTGTGTCCCAAATGATCATGCACTTTAAGTCATAAACCAGGAGGAAATGAATACTAGTCCTGGATCATCTTTCCAATAAAGCAATGGGTCAAAATTTGTGCTCTATTATATTATCATAAAAAATGTTTCCAAGATGTTTATGGTATTTTTTTTCTACTACCTCTGCAAGATTAAACTATGGGCTAAACTTGAAAAAAGATGTATATCAAATTACTCCAAAGTATTTAATTAATGTTCATAAGAGCTGAAATTCCTTTGGAGGTAGTTACCAAAGAATACTGGTTGGCATTGTCAAAACTGTGACATTTATGTCCTATAAACAGGTAATACAGCTTGCCTGATTTCCAGCTCATCTCCCTTTTTAATGACATTTTTTAGTAACTGCGCTTTCCTTGAGTTTACCAGTTTCACCCTACCCCCTCTGCACCTCCCACAGGGATTGCCAATTCCACCTCAAACCTCATCATTTGACAAACTTCTCAGATGTATGTTGCTTGGTCACCTAGATCTGTGCAAATACCATCTCTTCCAACATTGTCCTTGTCTCTGTTCCATCTGCCTGACTTAAAATGTATCCCTTACTTGCAAGTGAGCTTCCCTGGTAATGATTGCTGGTCTGTGCCCTACAGCCATACTCTGGTGACAATATTGCCCATTGACCTGCTTTTGATTCCAACTCCCCAGGCCACCCCTCTGTCAACCTCCTTTAGATAGTTATCTGATCATAGGTCTAACTCCCTCTAGGCCACTGCACCCTGCTGTTGATAATCCACTCCTGTTCATTTTATTATTATTATTATTATTATTGTTTTGAAGGTTGCCAAACAGTTCGTTGGAGATCAATCATCAGAAGAAAAAGAACTTGGCCTGAAAAATAAAATCTGTAACTTATGCCAAATCCTAGATACATTTGAACAATTTCCCAGTTGCCCTGTACACTCCCAGAATCACAGTGAAATTCGTATTACCTTTGATACACCCAGTTCAATAAATATTTGTAAAATGATACTTTCTTATCATTCTTTTGGCAAAGTAAATAGCCTAGTCTACTAGTTTTTTTTTTTTTTTAATTAAAGGTATGAAAGGAAAGCTCTTCAAAAAGGGACTGCTTTAATCATAGCAAATCCATTAATAATTTCTCAAAGTTGAACACCAAAGCATCTTGCACCATCAGAAGTGGAGTGATAGGCGGGTTCCTTCACAAGACCACTCAGCAAACAGCAATTAAAAAATTAAACATGACAGAATGTGGGCCATGTGGAAGTAATTCAAAGTCGTGTTTTCTTCCTTCTTTTGGTCGGTTCAGCATTAATGCCATTTGTAAGTGACTTACATCATGCTGATGTTGTCTATGTAATTATAAAAAGCTGTCCATTGCTATTTCAATAAATAATCTATTTTACTCTTACTTTTGTGTCAAGTGACCTGAATAAGTTTTAACACTTTTACACCCAAGACAGAAGAAAATACTGTCTATGCCACCATTGATATTTTGAGTGGTTTCTATTACTTCATTCTCTGTTAACAGGAAATCCATTTAGATTTTACATGTGTGGCAAACACTTGTGAACAGGCATGCACATACACGTTTTATTTATCCCCAGTGCTCTTGAGCCAACATTTCACTCATAGAAATTATTTTCCAAGTTTCTTTTTTTTTTTTTTTTTTTTTGAGGTAGAGTCTCACTCTGTTGCCCAGGCTGGAGTACAGTGGTGTAATCTTGGCTCACTGAAATCTCTGCCTCCCGGGTTCAAGCAATTCTCCTGCCTCAGCCTCCCAAGTAGCTGGGACTACAGGTGCCCGACACCATGCCCGGCTAATTTTTGTATTTTTAGTAGAGACAGGGTTTCACCATATTAACCAGGCTGGTCTTGAACTTCTGACCTCAAGTGATCCACCTGCCTGGGCATCTCAAAGTCCTGGGTTATCAGGTGTGAACCATTGCACCTGGCCTATTTTCCAAGTTTCAATCGCTAGCTTCTCTGCTAGGATGTTTCAATGAATAACTGATCCATACTATAGTATACAGAATAAGTTACTGGTAACTACAAAAGACTTAATTAGAAGACTTTAAAACACACACGAATATCCTAACTACTGGTTTGCAAAGTAGTGTATTCTGGAAAACTGTAGGTGTTCCTGAGATCCTTTCCGGGGAGCTATGAAGTCAAAACTCTTTTTATACTAACACTGAGACACTATCTTTTTCATTCTCATTCTATCACAAGTATACAGTGAAACTGTGTAAAGGTTATTAGGATACCATGAGAGACTGAATACAGAAGCAGATACACAAATATAGTCATTTTCCATTGAATTGAATGCTGAAGATATTTGCAAAAACATAAATACATATTGTGACTCTCCTAAGTATTTTTCTTTTCAGAATTATAGCACTTTTTCCCATAAAAATCTCATTTATGTAAAGATGCAGAGGCTTATATTTTTAAAGAAGTTGTTAGGCAATTTTTTTAACTCTAATCTTTAATTTCTGACATAATAAATATTGAGAGATATAACTCACAATAAACAAGTTATTATTAATAGATCCTCAATACTTTTTAAAAGTTTAGGCTGGGAACAGTGGTTCACGCCTGTAATCCCAGCACTTTGGGAGGCCAAGGTGGGTGGATCGCTTGAACTCAGTACTTTGAGAACAGTCTGGGTAGCATGACAAAACCTCATCTCTACACGAAATACAAAATTTATCCAGATGTGGTGGTGCACGCCTGTAGCCCAGGCTACTCAGGAGACTGAGAGGATCACCTGAGCCCAGGAAGTTGAGGCTGCAGGGAGCCGAGACTCTAGCCAGGGCAGGAGTGAGCTCTTGTCAATCAAAATAAAAAAAAGTAAAATAAATAAATAAAATTTAAAGGAATCTTGAGACAGTAATATTTGCACATCACTGATCTAAACAAAGATGCCCTTCCATAGCACTAACAAGTATGGAGGTGAGGGAACACTGGATGATTGAGAAGCACATGTAATTTGATGCAAACTTCTTAAACTGAATTTTACTTTTCATTATCCATTCTTCTCTATGATTTTTTTTCGAAGTCTGAAGAAAGCAGAAAGAAACAGCATGAAAAGGACAGTCAAAAGATTTTTCCTAGGCGACACTATTCAAACTATTTCAATATTCTAGGAAAAGAAAAGAAGACATATGTTCTCAGGATTATTTTTTGTGTGTTTCTTGTGATCAAACACTCATTTGAAGTTAACCACTTTACACTCATGTAGGAAGTAGAGTAACCTATATAGATGTAAAATAGGGAGAGGATGACGATTTCCAGTTTTGAATTTCATGCTATGAATATTAAATCTGGACAAAATAATCTGAATATTGAAAAGAAGAAGGTTGAGTTTTGATGGCATCTATCATGGCCACCAAGGCTATCATAGCTAACAAAACACATCTCATGCTTTTCATTATTCCTTATATGTATTTTTAACTTGCATTTTTTTCCTTAAGAAATTTTAGTTGCCAAATTTTCCTCTGTAGTCTAAGAAAAACAAAAGCAAAAACAAAACCAAGACTCAAGCACAAGCAACCACTATAAAAAGGTGTTTTCTTTTTATTTGTTCTTTATACTGTTCTGCTTTTAACACTGTTCAAGGCACAATCTTGGCTGGCCTTGTCAGAATGTTGGCCAACATTGAACTTACATTTAACAAACCTTTCTGACATATGCTACTGTTTATCCACATATCATCCACTCATTCAGAGCTGTTTCTTTGATTCCAAGTGCAGAACTTAATATTCGTCCTTCGAAACCTTTCACGCTATTACATTTGATTCATCAATTTAGCCCTATCATGTAGCTTCGTGACATCTATTTATGGAAGCAGGGCAGCAGAGTTGAAAAAGAAGTTCCTGACTTTGGAGTCAGACAGAACTGGATTGAAGTTCTGGATCTGCTAGTTGATGGCCCAATGTTTTCAAACTTCACTAACAGTGTGCTTTGCTTTTCCATTATTAATCTAAACATTTCTTCTGCCTCCTGATGATATTGAACCATTTCTGGGCTTCTTGCTTTCCTTAACTAGAGAATGCAAATTCCCTGACCCCTTTGTCTTTATTGTTATACTCAGGTTAACGCTACTCTAGAACAATGCATAATAATGCATTGATGTTTATTCTGTGGACTAGTGGCAGAAATAAACATAAGTGAACTGTTTAAGATTTTAGGAGAAAAAAAAAAGCAACTCTAACTTTGTGTGAGCCTGAATCTTATTTTAAACATTCAAATTATTTCAATATCATATGGCGTTCCATCATTTAGGAATCCATCCTAAGAAAAGTCTACTAGTCACCTAACTAGGCACTTAGCAAACCCTCAATGTCAGCATTACCAGAAACACAAGTATTAACACATGAACTTGAGCTGGAACCAGCAGTCAAAACCTTTCCAAAATGTCTAACAACATAAGATGGTTTTATGAAGAAGTAACTAGAACAATAAGTGAAGCTAGGCATTCTTTCAGTTCAATGAGGAGGACATTGAGAATTAGTACACTGTCAACATAGGCTTTGCATAATAATAAGATATACAAAATATATGAAATGTCAAGATCTAATCACTTAAAATTGCTAATAAATTACCATGCCTTCTACAACAATTATCGGTAGTTTCAATAATTAGGAAACGTATAAGCAATTTTTATTTGGTACCATAATTATTGAAATTATTTGACCCTTTTCGTATTCTCAATAATGTAATGAATCTTGAACATTTTTGTTGTCACATCTTGTCAAAAGGTAGAAATATTCTATTAAAAATTCTGTTATCTGGCATCGTATAGATGATGTCAATCAGTAAATCTAGTAGATATTTCATTGAATTATAAAGTGCTCATAGTTGCTAATTAGGTCTTTGTAAGAAGCCTTAGCCGTAAGCATTGAAAGATTCTCAGTGTAAATGAGTCAATGGAGGAGAAAGTGAAAGGCTCCAGTGGTAAAAGAAGTTGGTGGGTGGGGAGGGTGGAGGTGGCTCATGCCTGTAATCTCACCACTTTGGGAGGTGAGGCATGCAGATCACTTGAGGTCAGCAGTTCAAGTCCAGCCTGACTAACCCTGTCTCTACCAAAAATACAAAAATTAGCCGGTTTGGTGGTGCATGCCTGTAATCCCAGCTAGTCGGGAGGCTGAGGCAGGGGAATCTATTGAACCCAGGAGGCAGAGGTTGCAGTAGACTGGGATCACACCACTGCACTCCAGTCTGGGTGACAGAGCAAGACTCTGCCTTAAAAAAAAAAAAAAAAAAAAAAAGCATCTTACACATAAATTTCAGAGGCAGGAGAAATGGGCAGTAACTGGGATACTGGAAAAAAACCTTCAACTCATTCAAAGATGTAGGCAGGCTGAAGGCTCATTTGAGCACCACCTAATTTTAAATTACGCTTGTGTAATAACTGGAAAATAACATTCTGGATCTCATAAGATTGTTAAGAAAGTTAAAATGAGGTAATTGATAGGAAAGTGTTTTTGCAAACTCCTAAGAATTAAAAACATGCAGTTATTTTTATGAATCATCTTTGCTGATTTCCATAGTATGTTAAATGGTTCTTGAAGATGGCAATAATTGAAATTAAACATTCCAGGGGTAAGAACAGCATGACATAAGGTAGAAGCATTAAAACAATAAGAAAATAGAAAAAGAATAACGAAAGTGAAGATAGATGATGTTGAGAGAATACAGGTAACTCATGGAAAGTCCTGAATGCTTTATTTCTTAGAGAATTCCAAAATATCACTTTAGCTACACTGCATTTTTTTTCTTTTTTTGTTTTGAGATGGAGTCTCACTCTGTGGCCCAGGCTAGACTGTAATGGTGCAATCTCGGCTCCCTGTAACCTCCACCTCCCTGGTTCAAGCAATTCTTCTGCCTCAGCTTCCCAAATAGTTGGGATTACAAGCACGCACCACCACGCCTGGCTAATTTTTGTATTTTTAGTAAAGACTGGGTTTCACCATGTTGGCCAGGCTGGTCTAGAACTCCTGACCTCAGGTGATCCACCCCTCTTAGCCTTCCAAAGTGCTGGGATTATAGGCATGAGCCACCGTGCCTGGCCAACATTGCTAATTTTAATTCAGTAGTTCCCCCTATCTCAGGTTTTGTTTTCCAATGTTTCAGTTAGTCACGGTCAATTGCTGTCTGAAAATAGATGAGGTCAGGACAATATAATATCGAGAGAAAGAGAGAGAGATTGCATATTTGTATCACTTTTATTACAGTATCCTATTAAAATTGTTCTATTTTATTATTATTTTTGTTAATCTCTTGCAGTACCTATTTAAACTTTATCATTAATATTTATGTATGCATAGAAAAAAAATACAGTATATATAGGATTTGGTTCTATCTGAGGTTTCAGGAATCCACTGGGAGTCTTGGAAAATATCCCCCACGGATTAGGGAGGACTGCTGCAAATATGTTTTTAAGAAAAGTGTAATAGAAAGGGAATTTTCTCACTGATTCCAAATAGAAAATAATTTTTAAGTATCACTATTCAACTTTGTCATGTAATAGATACCATCATGTACTAAAAAATTATTCATAAATACACTTCAAAGAGTGGACATCCAAGCTTTAAAGAACTGATTATCATATTGTGTTTTCGGTGTTCTGAAATCCTCAAGTTACCGTCTAAAATGTTATCTCATGTTGTGGTTCCTTACATGGAATTGTTTTGCTACTTAAAATAACATCAGTCCACATGAGTCAAAACAACTAAATGTCTGTTTCAAAACTCACCATAATATTTTTCTCCTTCAATAGTATAACAACAGAAGGAAAGAGAGTCCCTAGGTTAGGGGTTTCCAAACATTCAGAACAGTCAAGAGCACCCAATCAACTCACTGACCACAAAAATCAGTCTGGCCACAATTTTACACTATCTACTTGTCTCCTGAATTAACCACGATAAGTTCCCAACTGGGGTCCCATCTTTATTTCCTTCAAACTTTAGTTCATCCTATAGGAAACACCTAAATTAATACTTCTAAAATGTACTTTTACTGCATTTCCTTGATCATATGTGTGCAATGAATTCACACTACCTACTGAAGTCAACACAACCTTCTCAGCCTGGAATGCAAGGTCTTTCATTACGTATTTTTATATAGCGTACATAAATGACTAACCAAGTGTATTTGTCGAAATGCAAGCACTTGGCAAAGTGTCTACTATATAATGGGCATTTAAAATTGAGTAAATAATGGAACAATTTGATTCACACAGTCATACATAGAGATATAAAACTCACTGACTGCCTGAATTTACATAAAACAGTATCCACATCATTCTAGATGAATAATATTTACCAAGAAATCAGCAGACCTTGGCTGAGTACATTCTATGTGCCCAGCACTGTGATACTCTCCTAGTATTTTATAAATAATTGAATCTAACCAGAGCCTAAATATTTCAAATGTAATCAGGCTTACATTCGAATTTTATTCTTTAGGATATATTGGAAGTTGTCGTTTTCAGGGTCTTAATTACTTATTCTCTCATTCTTTTAGTCCCCTAAATGAAGGGATGTTATTTTTCCTCTTTATGCATGTTTAAGAAATTTTAATCCCTAGATTCTGCAATGATTCACTGGCTAATGATATAGGCAGAGACAAGAATAGCTCACTTACTTAAAGACCAGTCAACCTGTGTAAGGCAGTGAAATCAATAAAAACTAAGGGAGTTCAGGATTAGAGTAAGCTGAAAAGGAAATATTCTATATATCTGTAGAGGAGAAACCCTCTGCTTGTTCTTAATTCCCCACGGTATGACTCAAGTTTACCGGTGAAAATCGAAATGCCTAATGAAAGTCATTTCAAAATAGTATGACACCCAGAAAAAGCCAGAGTTTGTTTTATATATCTTCTCTAATATCTGGGAGATAACAGGGCAATTTGAAGCTAGAAAGTGTTAGTGAAAAAAGACACAAAACAATTTATTTTGTCAATAAAAACAAATTGAGTTATGAAAACTATGTGATGCAACTAATAAAACAGGAAGACCTTAAATCATTTCAGCTTCCATTAACTATCATGGGTAAGGATAGCTTATTGATGGATTAAATTATCTAAATGCCAATGAACACATTATAAATTAAAGGAGTTTGCCTAGAATTGAGTACAACAGTTACCCAAAGATTTTCTTCGGGAATTCTATCATTCCCGGAAAAAGAATATTTTACTTAAACTGGACTCAAGATTGTATTTACTAATGAAATTTGCAACTTTTATGTTTCTTTAAATGTTTATGTCCTTTTCCAAGAAAAAACATTTTTTAAATCCAAGAGATGGGAAAAAGCTTTTATTTATTTTATTTTTGTACACTGGCGCATGACTGTAGTCCAGATTCTTGAGAGGCTGAGATGAAAGGATCAGTTGGACCCAGGAGTTTGAGGCTGCAGTGGGCTATAATGGCATCATTGCATGCCAGCCTGGGTAACAGAGTGAGATTCTTTAAAAAAATAAAAATAAAAAAAAAAATCAAGAGTCTGAAAAATCATATGTGATACCCATGTGATATTTTCCAAATATTTACATCCACCTATCTTATAGCCAATAACTTGTAAAAAGTACATTTAAAGCTTATAGAACAGTCGTTCTTATTTATTTTCAACTACTTGACAAATTCTTTCTTGCCTAAGCCCAGTCTAAATGTCTTTACTGCGCATATTCTCCAAATTCATCAGGGTTGATCCTTATAGGACATATTGTGGCAAGGCTGCTGGAAGCCGCTCAAGTCCCACCCAAGGCACTTGCTGGCATTTTGTTCAGCAGGACACACTACTCCATCGATACAATCTCATGTTAAGGACCAAATAAGAGGGAAGGAAAACACATTAAAGCTTTAAAGAATATACTTCAAGCACTGAAGTCATTAAGGAATAGGCTAAGCTATTATAACAAAGCCCCAAATATAGTGACTCAAGGAAGTTACAAGTTTATTTTTCTCTCCAGAGGCAGGCAGGGGGCCAGGGTGAGGGAGTGGTTTTGCTCCATGAGGTCATTCAGGGATACAGGTGCCATCCACTTCATCATTCTACTAAGGCATGGCCCTTGAATACATACTTGAAGCTGGGTTACCAGGTCCACATTCCAGCCCATGGGAAAGGAAGCAATTTTTTACTTTTTAAAGTAAAAGTGAGATTTTGCACGCAGCATTTTTACTCATAATTGGCAAAAACTTAGTAACACAGTCGTATCTAGATGCACAGGTGGATGAGAAAATACTTCATAAGCTAATAGCCATGGGCCCAACTAAGAATGTATTACCCTGAAAGAAAAGGAGAATGAGTTATGGAGGCAAAGAACAACCTATGGAGTTGGAATTCAATACAAAGTAATAAAAATAATGGTGACCCCAAAAAACTTGGTCAAGTCCCAATTTGCTATGGTTATATCATCTAATATCTCTCTCCCTCTCTCTCTCTCTCTCTCTCTCTCTCCCTTCTTCCCCTCCTTCTCCCTCTCTCTCTTTCTCATTCAATCTCATTTCACCTTCCCTCCCTTATTTACTGATCTAAAAAATGAGTAGTTTTTATCAGAATATCACTTATGTTATCACAAGAGAATTCAATTATCAATTTATATTCAGTGAAATGTAAACAACTTATTGAGGTCATCTTCAAATCTTTCCCTGAATTTTCATTTTAGATAGAATCACATATATTCTAAGTTTTTTTCAATGTGGGCAATCTGTGTCTAGTATTAATTACCAAAAGAAGATCAGGTATGTTTTTGTATGTGTATTTTAAGAACCTACAATGTAACTTGTAATAACACCTATGAAACATCTGAGTTTAACCATTTTAAGTTAGCCAAAAGATAATATTTAACCTGACAACAGTTATGGTTGTTAGAAACACAAATACTTTTATCTGCTATGCGACATTGACATAACTAAAAAATCTGAGAAAGACTGTGAAATTAAATTGAAAAACACTGATATACGGAGTTGCTACTGCTAGACACATTCAGGAGTGATTCTGTCATTCGTAACTAACTACTCAGATGTAGTCATGCATTGTTGCTTTGTCTCCTTTTTTTTTTTTTTTTTTTTTTTGAGATGGAGTCTCACTCTGTTGCCCAGGCTGGAGTGCAGTAGCGTGAACTTGGCTCACTGCAACCTCCGCCTCTCGGGTTCAAGTGATTCTCCTGCCTCAGCCTCTCGAGTTGCTGGGATTGCAGGCACATGTCACCTCTCCTGGCTAATTGCTTTGTTTTCTCTTAAAAAATTGGATCTTAAAATTGTTTCCTTTCTTAGAGGAAGATAGACATGCAGCATAGTGTGGGTTGAGAAACCAAAATCACCTTTTTATACATTTCACCACAATCAAGCTGAGGAAAAGATCCAGTTTCTGCAAAGATTTTCAAATGCTGAAGCATACGTTTCTCTTACTGGTTTAAAATCAGTTTCAAAGTTAGTAAAACTCATTTTACCACAATAGAAAAGCTCTCTTACTCTGCAATCTCAAATCCTTCCTCATGACCTTTTTTTTTTTTTTTTTTTTTTTTTTTGCCTTCTGATTCCTTTATTACTCTCCCAGAACCATAGTGTAAATAGAACTTGAAAATACAACATAGGGAGGGATGAACTAGGAACTAGTGTTTGAACTCATAATCCTCAACACTTATTATCCTCAAATTTTGTGGAGTCTATCTGAAGAAATTGTTCCAGAAAAAGGCTGCTAAATTTTTTTTCAAGACAAAATGTTACAAAAATATCAGGAGTAAATTTGCATAGAGTGCTTTTGCACACATTAAAAAAATCAACATGTCAAGCTATTCTCTCTTAATCAAAATGCCTCATATTTTATATGACATTGAAGTAGAGAGAAATGACAAAAATCTTTCATCCCTCTGATTCTCAAATGCCCGCATTTTATTCTAGTTTGACAGAAAAAAATAGACAGCTGAAGGAAACAAATTTTGCTGTTGATGTCTTAGAAAATTTGAATTAATCACATTTTTTATTTCTATTTCTGCTCTAAAACAGAAATTCACAGTAAGAACTCTAAATCCCGTTTATGCTCAGCTGAGCATTCTGGGAAGCGACTGAACATGGAATAGGGCACATGTGGGCACACACACACACCATACAGTACCTTTATTTCCATCTTACTTATTCCTTTTTTTCTAGCCAAAATTTGGACATTTGACTACCTCTATGACTGTTAATTATCAAGGCTGTCAGCTGGCTTAATTCTAACTTAGTTATTCAAAATTTCTCCTTAAAAATATTTATGAAAATGAACTTTATTCCATTGTATCTTTTTAGCCTCTTAGATTATTCTTTTTGAATAAAAAACCATAGCATTCTTTTATGTCCATGATGTTCATTACAACCTTCAGTTACCTACTTTTTGTGACACAATCAAGGAGTAAAACTGAGAAAGAGCCACTAACTCCATCCAGCATTTCTTTCCTGTTTATTTTCTATCACTGCCATTTTATCGAACATTAACTGAAAAACTGAACAGCATACAATCCTGCCTTCTGCACCATTTCCTATATTAGATCCTAAGGAAGCATTATAAGGCTAACCATATGCTATGGAGCACCTACCAACTGCTTTGCATGTATGATTTAATTTTTTGGACCTTCAGTCTGAGAAAGATATGATTGGCTCAACGAGTGATACCGTTAAAGGGTGCCAGAGAAATCATTTAGATGAATCCTCTGCCTCATCACGAGGTTTCCTCTACAACATTTCTGACACTAGCTTCTCCCAGATCATAAGTAGCTTACATTCCTTAGCCTTGCACAAGAACCTCCAAGAACAGGTGATGATGAACCTTCCCATTCTCTCCTCTAGAGAAATTCCCCAACTTCCATGACAGTCCAGCCAGATGTCCCTCAGGTTCCCTGGACAAGCACTCAGCTTTTCTGGCTTTCTGATCCCTTTAACCAAAATGCTTTCTGCCTCTAACTCTACCTACTTATGCCATGTAAACTCTTTAAAGTTCAATTCAAATGTTTTTTTTTTTTCACTTTCAAGAAGCCTTATCTAATAATACCCCAGCTCCTAGAAAGAAAATTATCTTGTCTGCATCTGACACTTTCGGTTCTTCAGCAGTATGATCCGGTTCTCAAGCATATGACACCTTATATTCTAAGTACATGTGTGTTTTACTTTTCCTTTTTCAGACCTAGAGTCCTCTGAGGGCAGGGATCCTACTTCTGCAATTTCTACAGGTTACAACGTCTTCTTTTTTTTTTTTTTTTATTGTACTTTAGGTTCTGGCGTACATGTGCAGATCACTATAATGAACACGACTGAGAGTCAATGGACAGCTGAAGTTGAGCAGAGTAGGAAAGAGACAGCAACTCATGTGCCCTGTGGAACTTTGGAAGACTCCTTCTATTCTAGAAAGTAAGTTGCTCTGCTCAATACAAACCAGTAAGAGGAGACTCCATGGAAAGAAAATTGTTTCACATCTGCCTAATAGAAATTGTTTCTAAACAGAGGAAAAAACTTTATCTCAAATGCTCTGTGGGTCTATTGCATGCCAACTTCTTGAAGTTAGACCTGCACTCATTTTTCAAGCTCATTTATAATCCTACACTTGCTACTGATTTCACTGGCAGGAGTAACAGAGATAATCCACTGTGATTATAAGTGTTGCTAACTTTGCTAGAAAGCTGTGTATTGGATTAAGCCTAATTTAGTGAGAAGATTTTCATACATCTGTCCACTACGTTGCTGAGCTGGCTCTGTCCCTCTCTGCCTTCTTTGACCTCCCAGATGCATGTCTGAAGTTTTTAGAGTAAGGAAATCTGGCTTCAACATAAAGGAAAAACCTTACAAATCATTTACGGTAAGTCCTCATAAGAACTAAAAAATGCGTTCCCAGAAGTTACTCTCAAACCTTGTTTTGACTCCAGACCATTTGAGGAAGTACCAAATACTGCATGCCATCCAACACCCCTAATCCTGCTTTGCAGTGGAAATAGATCTTTGTGATACCAAATAAATGAAATGCAATTCCTTATCATGTACTTTTTTAACTAAAAAAGTAAACTTTACGTAATGTTTTATAAGATATTTTATAAATGTTTTGGTCAAGTCCAGATTTGCTAAAACTACACTTCTGGTTCAGAGTGCAAACGATCATACTTTGATAAACACTGGAGTAAAGAAATGTTAATTCCAGCTGGACTCTATGGTGCACACCTGTAGTCCCAGCTGCTTCCAAGGTTGAGAGAGAATGGCTTGAACTCAAGAGTTTGAGACTACATTGAGCCATGCTTGTGCCACTGAACTACAGCCCGGGTGAGGCAGCAAGACCCCATGTCTTTAAAAAAAAGAAAAAGAAGAAGAATGTGAATCCCTATAATCCAGAAATGGGAAGCCAGATTAGATACACTCCCTTTAAATCCAGAACCATAATCCATAAAACAAAACAAACAGACCCACAAACTACTCTGTTGAGTGTGCCATCCAATATTCATAGAATCAGTCAGCATTTCACAGAAGAGATTTTTATTTTTTATTTTTTTATCATTTCTAAGCCATCTCTGGGCTCCCTCCACCCTAAATCTCTGCTGCAAAGCACTCTGGGAACTCCATGGACAAACATCAGTCATGAACTTCAGTGCACTTTGGCGCATATGATAAAAACACTGCATGAACACCCTTGTTTTGAACCTGTACCGACCCTTTTGCTGTATTAGGAGATTTCCTGTCAAAACAATTCTTTGGTGCCAATAGTCAAACTGTTCTGTTAGGAGTTTGTGCAATCATTTGAATCAGCATAAAGACTGGACATGTGGAAAACAGGAATTAACCAAACAGTTCAGATTCTTTTCCGCACACTGGTGACCTTCGAGGAGACCCAGAGAAACTTTAAAAGCATGACCTGGGGTGCAACAAAATGGTGTTTTTAAAACTTGGGTTGACCTATCCCAGGGAACACATGTCCCAAGACCATAGACCCTCTTTGCCAGGGAACACTCTGGAGGGAGCTCGTGGATGCCCACCCAAGCCCAATCACCCCCACCCTGTCTCTAACTCCACCCAGCTCCCCTGAACCCCACCCAGTTTCTCAACTCCACAGCTGACACCCCTCTCCCTCTGGAACATCCCAAACTCCAAACCACATTTGTCTAGGTGTGGTTGAAATGCTTTTCTCCTTAGTTAAGCTAAGCCAATGTTGAAATTATTCAGGGAACTTTATGAAGCATTTAAGGGTAAAACTACAAAAACATTTCAAGTACATAGTGTCCTTAGGACAAAATAATGAATGACTGACACCAGCTCTCCTGGGCTGATTCTCCTTGTAAGGCCACAACTTCCCAGTCCTGATTTTCATTCTTGCTACATTTGCCAGCTTTGACCCATCATGCCTTCTAATAGGGCTGTTATCACTGTCAAGGTGAGTGAGATTTCCTTGACTTTCCAACCCTGCTTTCAATGTATTGTTTACATTGAACATTTACTCTGGGGAGCTCGCCGTTATGGGGCTGAACATCACCTCAGGGATGAAATGGCCTGGGCTGGCTTCTACAATTTCTCCCCTACTTGATCTGTGTTGCTTTTGCAGAAGCCTTCGTTCATGTCCTGGACAATTTTATGGCTAAGGATCCCTGAAATTCCTTCTTGAACCTGTTGGATTTTCTGAAGAAAAATAACTCACCCTTTGCTCCAGACCAGCATTGCGGCCTACTCACCCTGAAAAGGTGCCTTTCATTCATTCAATAACAACTTATTAAGTGCCTAAAGTGCCAGGTGCCCAACCAGGATCTGGAGATATAAGAGTGAATAAAAAATACAGAAATGCCTGCCTTTATAGGGTTTACATTTAAGGAAAGGGACCCATATGGTAAACAATATAATTTTTTTTTTGACAGATTCGCTTTCGTTGCCAAGGCTGGAGTGCAGTGGCATGATCTCGGGATCTCGGCTCATTGCAACTTCTGCCTCCCAGGTTGAAACAATTCTCCTGCCTCAGCCTCTTGAGTAGCTGAGATTACAGCCACCTGCCACAACATCCAGCTAATTTTTTTGTATTTTTAGTAGAGACAGGGTTTTACCTTGTGGACCAGGCTGGTCTCAAACTCCTGACCTCATGTGATCCACCCGCCTCAGCCTCCCGAAGTGCTGGGATTACGTGTCCAGCCCAATATAATTCATTTGTATGATACGTTAGAGGACAAGACTCATGGGAGCCAAATAAATGGACTTTGGGAGAAGAGTCTGTACAATTAAATGGGAAATATCAAGATGGTCATCACTGATAAGATTATATTTGAAAAGAACTTTCAGCTCAAAGAATCTAAAAAAGGACACCTTATAGTAAAATATCTCACTGTGATAGATACAATTTGACACTAACACAATATCATGGTCTGTCTTCTGTGTTTTGACAGCTTTTTAATTTATCTTGTAATTATTATAAGGTTCATGATGGTATGTCCCCAAGTCAACGAAATGTGGTTAAAAGAATGACAGGGTCCTCATCAATCCTTTTGCCATAGATGTGAACAGTTCTCTTCATAAGGTCCTAAATCTTTAGGAAGAAAAAATGATGCTGTCTCATTACCTCTTGCTTTGTTGTTCTGTTCTTTGGGACACTAAATACTATAATGTTCCAGCTTCCAAGAGGATCTCCACCTACCTTCTGTCCCTGACAATCCCTTGTGATGAGAAAGCATTAAATCAGTTCCTAATGGTTCCTAGCAATCAAACTGCCCAGAGGTCAAATCCCAGCTCTTGTTTTGGGCAATTCACTCAATCTAAATCTCAGCTTATTCATCTGTATAAAGGAGATAATCACAGAACCTACCTCACGGAACTGGCTTTGCCGTACGTACTACATGAGATCATGCATATAAAGCACATAACACAGAATTCAGTGCGCAAAACAAGCAGTAATTAAGTTACATATGACAGACTTTTTTCTCCTTATCTGATCCTAACACCAAACAGGTATTACATAGAAACGAACATAACCTAACAGTAGTAGCTGAAGTGCAAAAAGTAGTTCTAGGCTAGATGCAGTCACTCATGCCTGTAATTTCAGTACTTTGGGAGGTTGAGGCAGGCAGATAATTTCAGGTCAGGAGTTCAAGACCAGCCTGGCCAACATGGTGAAATCCTGTCTGTATTAAAAACACAGAAATTAGCCAGGAGTGGTGACAGGCACCTGTAATTTCAGCTACGCAGAAGGCTGAGACAGGAGAATTGCTTGAACCTGGGAGGCAGAGGTTGCAGTGAGATGAGATTGTGCCATTGCACTCTAGCCTGGGCAACAGAGCAAGACTCTGTATCAAAAAAAAAAAAAAAAATTAAAGCTAAGCCTCATTTAGTGCTTACTAGTGCTAGGAAATGATCTAAGCATTTGCATTTTTCATATAATATTTCAGTAAACTCATCAGCCATTACTATATTCAGAGAGAAAGAACAGACGTCACGTTTTCCACTTTAATTTTGCTGAACTACCCTCATAGATTTTACCGTTTCTCTGTGATGTGCATTTTTCCTCCTTCCTGTCTATCTTTACAGTTTTATACTGCAGGATCTCATTAATTTCAATCATTTTATAGTAGTCACTTGAGCAGGACCCCAAGTTTGCTCCCTTTGTCTCATTTGTGCAAAACATTGCCACAAAATCCTTATTCTCTCTTAGGGATCATCCTGTTTTCCTCTCCATGACTATGTGAGTCTCACCAGAAATTACCTTTACCTTATTCCTTCAAGAGAATGTCCACACCCCTACAGAGTGTTTTTATAAAACAACATCAAATGATATGCTCACAATGCCTTATTAAAGGCTTTGATGACCACTGCATTATTGCATATTCCTCCACAATGACTCCTAAACTATATTTGCACTTGTTTTCTAAACAGTAACATAGGGTGAGCTGGCAGGGGGGAGTTAAAAAAATTAAAAAAAAAATAACTTTAGCTATGTTTCTAGCATTGCTACTATATTAAATAATAATTAAACATTTCAGATGATTAAATACAAATAAACACCATTCAATATAATATTACATATTAATTACCTAAATGGTTAAATTTAACATTAAAAGTAACATCATCACCACCCACATTGTGCTTACTATTTAATTCTCACAAGATTCCTACGATATAGTCATCAATATATTGTACAAAAGAGAAAAACGTAGGCTTAGAGAAATTAAACCAACTTTTCTCCACAGGATTTTTGTTTTTGTTTTGTTTTGTTTGAGACAGGGTCTTGCTCTGCAGCCCAGGATGGAGTGCAGTGGCACCATCTCAGCTCATCGCAACCTCCCCCTCCCAGGCTCCAGCAATCCACCCCGCTCAGCCTCCCAAGTAGCCGGGACCACAGGCACACGCCACCATGCCTGGTTAATTTTTGTACTTTTGGTTGAGACGAGGTTTCTCCCTGTGGCCCAGGCTGGTCTCAAATTCTTGAGCTTAAGTAATCCACCCACCTCAGCCTCCCAAAGTGCTGAGATTATAGCTGTGACCTACCACACAAGGCCCCTTTTCACTTATTAAAGGTAGAAAGGTCCAAATCTTGAACCCTGAGTTCTCTGACTCTAAAGCCTGTAACAAACCACTCTAATATCCCTATAATAATCTGTAAGAAAGGGCAGAAGGTGCTAGCATATTTTTAATTAAAAGATTATCACTGAGGGTATAATCAAATGTAACATTAAAAAATAAAAAATATCTTACATATTTTAACTTAAGATTTGCAGTTTCTCATTAGAAGTTCTGAGTTAACCACAGATAGGTTTCATCTTGGTAATTCCTATATGCTTGGTATGTTTTGAAATAACATTTAAAGAAGAATAAAGTGTCAAGGTCAAAAAGTATAGGCTGATAGAGTAAATACTAACACTAAAACATTTTTCAAAGAAAACAAATGTCTTTTATTAAATAGAGGGTTTAAAAAAAAAATCAACAGAATATACACTAGCAGTTCTTTCCACCTACTAACCAGATAAGTATTTAACTAAATCTGAAAGGGTCATATGTTTTGTTTCAAAGGTATAGATTTAACCTTTTCTTTTCAAGCTAATTTTACAGAGTCAGAAAATGAACAAACTCATTAAATTTGGATCAGGTGCAAACATTGCAAGACACTGGTTTCTATTTCCGAGAATGTGCCAATAGTTTGCTAAATGTTGGCAGATTTCCTTGGTACATGAACTGCTTTATTTTAACGCACATGACGATGACTATACTAAGACTTTCAAATCTCATCTAAAACTACCTATTAAGCTAAATATTGAGAACACATGGGCACAAAGAAGAGAAAAAACAGACACTGGAGACTATTGAAGGTGGAGGGTAGGAGGCGGCAGAGGAACAAAACACTACCTACGAGATATTGTGCCTATTTCCTGGGTGACAAAATAATCTGTACACAAAATCCCCACGACACACAATCTATCTATGTAACAAACCTCCACGTGTACCCCTGAATCCGAAATAAGAGTTTTAAAAAAAGAGCTTTTTCAATTCAATTCAAAAAATATAAATAAAAATATCATAAATCCACCTATTACATTTCTACAGCCCCCAAATAACAGTTTTCATTTCTAAATTGGCATTGACAAATGACCTGCTTAAACCTAGTTAAAACTTTCCAATATTTTTAAGGCTAATATCTTACAGAGATTTTATTAGCATATATTTACTAACGTTGACAACAAATAATCAAATTTCAGACAGTCTCTCCTGATTTTTCAAGGGTACATTTATACATGCAAACTATGTATTTTTTTTTCTTCTTCAGTTTCCAAGGATGAAACTTTACCTCCACCCAGGTCATTATTCTCACATTGAGAATACCCTGAGACTGGTGAGAGAGAGAGAGGGATTTGAAGACGGTACTTGAAGATGGCATATGGAAGAAGGCCATGAACCCCAATTTGTGAGTGGCCTTTAGAAGCTTGCCACAGGCCTCCCCACAAGCATGGAAATAAAGGAAAAATTGTGAGTCTCTTCAAGAGAAATTCCAGGTACCTAGGGACCTGGATAGAGTCACACCCACGTATCAAACTATAATATTCTTTTCTGCTGACCCCAACTCTTTAGACAAATCCTTGCTTCCTTAACCAACTGCAAATCAAAGAATCTTAAAGTTTACTGTTGACCTGTAAGACCCCACTTGAAGATATCCCACCCTGTTGGGCCAAACCAATGTATAACCTGTATGTATTGATTTGCAATTTTGCCTGTAAGTTCTTCTTTCCTAAATGTACCCTGTCTTTCAATTCTTATCTGGTTGGCCATCTGGAAGTTCAGGTCTTAAGCAGTAGCAGCCTGCTCTCCTAGCTTGGGGACCATACAATAAATAGTTCAATTTCTCTTGCTGAAATCCTGTTGTCAGTGTTTGTCTTGTTCTGTGTACCGGGTGAATGAACCTAAAAACAGTTCAGGAACAGAATGGGGAATCCCAGATGGAATTAAAGTTACCCATCAATTGATTTTAAGATAGAGAGATTATCCTCAATTATCCATTTGGGCCTAGTGTAATCACAGGGCTCCTTTTAAGTGTGAGAAAGAAGGAGAATAGGAGATTTAGCAAGAGGTGTCCCATGGAAGACACATCAAAGAAATGCAACTTGCTGGCTTAGAATAAGGAAGATGGGGCCACAGGCCAAGAGATGCAGATGAGCTCTAGGAGCTGCAAAGGGGAAGGAAACAAATTCTCTCCTAGAGCTTCCAGAAGGAATATAACATTTCAACAACTTGATTTTAGGACTTTTGACCTCCAGAAATATAGGAGAATAAATTTTCATTGTTTAAGCACCTAATCAAATAAAGAATACCCTGAGACTACATCAATAATCTTGCTATGCAGTTCCATCCAAAAAAGATACATCTAATTTCCTTTGTTTTCAATCATTCTAAAGAGCCAAGAAAACTCAAATTACCTACAAGGTATCTTTTTTATAATGTATCCATTCCAATAATTTACTTTTTTCACTTTCCATGAAGTATAAATGGGGGAGGGGAAAGGTGTGAATTTGTGAAGCCAGCAGAAGCACGTAAGAATCTTTGAGATGGCTGAAATAATAACCAGGAGGGTGGCAACGGTAATCACGTGCCTGTTTGTTAGGAAATTAAAGGAGGATTTAAGGGCATAATATTGTAGGTGTTCATCATGTGTTAGGCAGCTGGAAGTTAAGACTGTGTATTTCCAGAAAGAGAGCTTAAAGAAATCTGTTAGACAACTGTGAACACTGACCTTATGCCTACTACTGCATTAACAGTTTGTTCTTTCTAACTTTTCCATTTATAAGATTTCATTTCTTTATGAAGCTTCCTAAGATGATCAAGGGCTGAAAATAAAGTAATAACCTTCAAGCAGAACTTTCACAGGAATATTCAGGTGCTTTGAGGTATTTTCAACATTTTTTTTTTAATTACCCATTTTACTCTGGGATGCTAAATAACAGAGAAGTAGCAAAGTAGATGACAACGACATAGGAAAGAGTTAAAATCCAAAGTGAAGAGGCTATCTTTGGGTCCATTCTTTCCAGTAATGAGAGGGCAGAACCTCCAGAGTACAATAAAGCTTTTTCACTATTTGCAAAATGAAGCACAGCCCAACTCTACCACTGTGATGTAGAAAAATACATTTCCGAAGAATAACAAAGAGCCAAGTTTTTCCATGAGCGTTCTGAACTCTTATGCTCAAAATGAGAGCAAAAGATTTTAACCCAACATGAATCCAAGCTCCCTATAGGGCAGAGCGTCCAGGAGAGGAGCCATTTGATTGTGCTGGTTTAACTTTGGCTACAGGTCAAGAGTCACTGATATATCCCTGCTTTCAGATAATCCATGGTCTTACACAAATACATCTGCTTTCCTCGTCCACTGCTTTCCTCACTGGGTGTACGCAGAATACAGTATTGAGAGACAATCTGACAACTACAACTTTGCTGGTAAAACAACTAAAGAAGAACAAGTTCCACTTGTCTATTCTCTCTCTTGTAGTCTCCTCCAGCCACATTGAACTGTGCTCCTTTTTCTAAGACATCACCCTCTCTGTCTTCTGTGAATACTGATGAAGTTGACCCTCAATGGCAAGAATGCCTCTCTTCCTGGATTTCTCTGGCTTTCCCAATCTCACTTACTCAGAGAAGGAAGCCCCCCTTGACTCACCCTTTACACTTACAGTATCTCTCAACTGTGACTACAGCCCGACGTGAATTCCTTCCTGAGTTCTTTTCCTACTCCCCTGAGAGTCTCTTTACTTGTTTGCCTAGTCCACTTATTTGTGCTCTCTTTGAAGAATCTGCCTCTTATTCATCACTGCATCTTCATTGCCCAGCACAACACCTATCATAGCTGCTTCATGAATAACCATACCATGTATAATTAAATGAACTGGCTAATTCTCATCTGGGGTCCATCTTCTTCCATTTTTCCAAATATCTACATCTCATTAGCACTTTCCCTGAAGCTTTACTGTTAGCAGAAAGATAATAATTTTGATAAAAAATTATTTAAATTGTTCCATTTTTGATTTTCAAATTGTTGAGGCTGTATATATTTTCATAAAGAATTCTAGACTAAAATCAAAATCAGGAGACAAAACAGGCTTTCCAAGTGATAGTTTCAGAATTCACATAAGATATGCGCCAGATACGTGTCTATTTTAGCCTAACAAACGTGAATATGATTAACCAGCATGCAATCATTCTTTCTTATATTCAAATTTCAAAATCTCAGCTGGGCAAGGTGACTCATTCATATCATCTCAGCTCTTTGGGAGGCCAAGGCTGGAGAACTGCTTGTGACCAAGAGTTCCAGATCAGCCTGGGCAACAGAGTAAGACCCCTATCTCTGCAAAAAATTAAAAGAAAAGGAAAAGAAAAAAATTTAAATTAACTACATGTGGTGCACCTGCCTGTAGTCCCAGCTACTCAGGAGGGTGAGGTGGGAGAATTATTTGAGGTTACAGTGAGCTATGATCACACCACTGCACTCTGCCTGAGCAACAGACTGAGACCCTGTCTCAAAAACAAAATTTTTTTTAATATTCCAGGATTTAATAAAAATAGCATTTTGCTTCAATTTATGCATTTTTCTCCCTCACCTAAGAAAGTAGTATGTTGTATTATTCATAGATAATTAGCTTTAATTGGTCAGAGACCAACATATGTTTCATTAATTATTGTACCTAAATTCCACATTTATCAAGTCCAATACTCTTTCCCTCTGATATTAAAAAACATCTTGAATAGTATGTTTGGTCTACAACTTCAGACAAAAAAATAATTTTTGCTCTCATCCAACATACACCTTATTTATTATTTTAAATTGAAGTCAAAGATGCTTGTTAATTTTTAATATACAAGCTACAGAAATCCTTTGACTTTACTCTTTTTTCTAAAAGATGGAAAATCCATTAAAATATATAAAAATGATATGGAACTAAGCCATGGCATGCATGTCTTGTTTCCTTCAGGTACTAAATCATTAACTTATTCAAGCAAAAATTCCTTCCTTGGAGTTATCCGTACAACAAAGCTTACATACAAGGCAGTGCTGCGTGCCACGCTTGCCTTTCTGCAGGGCTGTTTGAAGTGAGCAGTGATGCTCCCTGAATTCTAGGATGTTCTGTCTAACATACAACCTCTCACAACATCAAATATAATTTCTGTGCTAGCCCAGCTTTCAGTTTATAAAAGTCAAATGCAAACCGCTCCATGCAACGCACCAGCCCTGCAAGCACGTCTAGAACGTAACATCAGCCGGCAGCTGTTTCTGAACAATTCCCAGAACTAAATATTGTTTTGAACTGGGATCTGCACCAAAGTCTTTGTCAATACAACTTTTGCACAAACATCTACCCAAGATCCAAGATTCGTCTAAACAAAACCCGGATGGAAAACGGCCCCAAAACATAATAGCAGAACATTCACATCCTTAGTGTCTCCGATGCCATTGAAAACTGAAATACGGCATGAAGATTCAACAGTGAGTAAAGTGGTTCATTTGACATGGTAAAGATTAAAATCACCTCCTCTTACCCTCTAAAAATAAAAGCGCAAAAGGAAGCTTCCCATTTGTTAGTCTGTTCTTGTCATTTTAAAAGAAAACCAGAACAGGGTTGATAGAAGACAGACACACACCACTTCTGTGGATTATAGGAAGCTCTTCACAATCTACTTCTGCTATTCCTCAAACCAGATTTAAATAGAGTTGCAGCGCCACAGAACTCACTTCCACACTTCTGGATTCTGAAAGAATAAAAGATCAGGGCTCCAGGGAGTCAACACAATAAAAAGAGACATGTGCAAACCTACAATACGTTTAAGAAGCTTGGGTATCTCTTGACAGGGTGTAAATAGATCCTACACCATTTACTTCCATTTTTCTTTGATTGGGAAGTTTCACGTTGAAAAGAAAAGAAAGATGAGTAGCTGTTGGATACATGTTGCGTAGTGTAGGTATTATAAATGCCTTTACTAGCTATACATAAACCCAGTAAACTTTCTCATTTATGATTCATGCGCTGATTCAAATTCTTAAACTTGAAGAAAACACAAATTAAGAGAAAAGAGCCCTCACCCTCTTTGTTCTTCTTTTCCACAATTCTGTTGTCTTATTGCGACACTTAGCTATGTTTACTGCAAATCTTTAGATAACTACTGCAATTCCGGTGCCGGAAAAGAGTGCCTTGGAAACGGTAAGCATTTAATAAAGAATTTTTAAATGAATAAACAAGTATTGGCTACATACAATTTTTGCTCCTTGGTTGAATGAGACTACTTCCATAATTTCACATTTTACATAAAAACACCACATCTGAGGAAATGGACACATATGAGTGATTGATACAAACGGTAATCACAAGAACCACAAGGTTTTTAGAGAATACAACTGATTCAAGTTGCTAGTTGAATTTTAATACTTTAGTTTAAATAACTTTGTCAGGTTATACATCAATTATGGCTATACATATAATTCATAATTTTTTATTATATTCTTTTGATATATAACTAGCCACTATAAGTTCTAACAAAAAAAAGTAGATGTTTAGAACATCTTTCCTCATCTCCTATGTGAAGAATTGTGTATCTTTAAATATCACCATTTAGAGTTGAAGAAAATGAGCTAGCTTTTCCCTCGGTGGTTGAAATCAATCCCACTTGTTAATCAATGGGAGTAGCCTACAAATAACACCTTCTCTGATTGAAAGATCAAGATCTTGATGTAGCTGCAGGTTACCAAGGAAGAGTTCCAGCCATCAAGTTCAGAGTCCAATGGAGATATTAGCATGAAGCCAATTATCTTAGCATTCAGAAAGGTTATAAAAGATGTGCTCCAACTCTAACTGAGGTGGAGCTGGAGGTCAGCAGAGCTGAAGAAAAGGTCAAAAAGACTGAACATTTGAGCTGAGGTTTGAAAGATGAGGAAGAAATTGTAAGGCAAAGAATCAGGGGCAGAAGAGAACCATGGATGAAAAGAATAGGAATATATATGAGAGAGGATAGTGCCTTAGTTGAACTGAAGTCATTTAGGGTAAGCAAATCTAAAGAGGCATAAAATTAGGCTGAAAGGTTACTTGAATGTTGTGCTAATTGAAGGGTTCAGACAACCTCATGGTGGCTAGGGAGATATTAAACTTTTAAGCAAGGAGGGTGGCAAAGTAAGGATTTACTTTTGGAAAGACCAGTTAGGCAAGAAGAGAAAGGAAGGAGACACTGACTGGAAGTGTCTGGTTGAGAGGCTACTGCAAAAGAAAAATCATCCAGAAGGCTGGGTGTGGTGGCTCACGCCTGTAATCCCAGAACTTTGGGAGGCCGAGGTAGGTGGATCACCTGAGGTCAGGAGTTCAAGATCAGCCTGGCCAACATGGTGAAACCCCCATCTCTACTAAAAATACAAAAATTAGCCAGGCATGGTGGCAGGTGCCTGTAATTCCAGCTACTTCGGAGGCTGAGGCAGGAGAATTGCTTGAACCCGGAAGGCGGAGGTTGCAGTGAGCTGAGATCACACCACCGCAGTCCAGTCTGGGCAAAAGAGCAAGATTCCATCTCAAACAATAATAATAATAATAAAAAGAAAAACCATCTAGCAAAGCAATACAAGAGTCCTGCAGTAGTTAAGTGTCTTGGGGACCAGAAGGAAGGGCACAAATTTAAGAGATGTTGAGAAGGTAAAATTGCCAGGCTTTAACAAGCCTTTAGTTGCACAAGACAGAAGTAAAGATTAGATAACACTAGCTCTCAGATTTTCTCTGGTACTGAAGATTATGTACATACCAGTGCCTTTAACAAAATACCCTGCAACACAGAAGAGAATGAGCTTAGTTCCAACTGCCCATTTGCGAGTTGTACAGACAGAAGGATCCATAAACAGTACATTCAACACATATTTAGTGAGTATTTGGTCTGTTCAGGTGGTGCTGAGCCCGGGGTATAGTAGGTATTTATCGATGATGAACAAAACAGACATCCCCTCTATTGTCATGGAAGTTTGGATTTCTCACAAAGCAAAGGCAGATCTCTACTAAAGAATGCCTTCAGATAATGAATTCATTCTCCATTGGTTCATTTTGCCCCAAAATATTTTCAAAAAAAGCCAGAACACTGCACACTTGGATACTCTTGTGATGTGCTGATCAGTGTTCTTTCATTCATTTCTTTCACTCATTCATCAACATGTATTTACGAAGTGCACTAGGCACTATATTGGATACTACGCCAGGCATTCTTGCTGCCGGAAAATCTTAGTACCATGGCAAGCACACCGAACTCGGGACCAGACTTAGTTTGCTCTTAACGCATTTTGCCAAGTTTCTAAATGTCACTGGATTTACTTAACCAGTAAACAAGTATAATTGTTTAGATCAATGATTGCAAACTGCACACTGCACGCCAATGTCTAATTAGAGGCCAGACCCCCTTGGGGAAAAGAGAAAGAAGAAGGAAGGGTAGAGTCATTATATTCACTCTCAGATCAGCTTTGCTTTTATCTGTATGACATATTTCACCTAAAGTAAGATTTTCTTTGAATAAAAATAGGTTTCTGGCAGGGCACAGTGGCTCACGTCTGTAATCCCAGCACTTTGGGAGGCTGAGGCAGGCGGCTCACTTAAGACCAGGAGTTCCAGCAGCCTAGACAACAAGGTGAAAACTCATTTCCACTAAAAATACAAAAATTAGCTGGGCATGGTGGAGTGTGCCTATAATTCCAGCTACTCGGGAGACTGAGGCAGGAGAATCGCTTGAATCCTGGAGGGGAAGGTTGCACTGAGCTGAGATCGCACCACTGCAATCTAGCCTGGGCAATGCAGAGATATTCCATCTCAATAAAATAAAATAAAGTAAAATAGAATAAATAAAAATAAAAATAGGATTCAGAATCTTAAAAAGTTAAAAATCCTTTGAGTTGGATGATTTCTCAGATTCCTTAAAATTCTAAAATGCTATCCTGTGCATTTTCCACATGGAAAGACTTTAACAAATGGTGATAGGTCCCCAGGTCAACCCACTACAGCTTGCTTGACCTATACTATGTCTGAAATGTAACACTAAAAGGCACAGTTTGAAAAATGAGTGTTGGAAATAAGAAAAGTTGTAGCCAGGAAAGGAAGAGAAGCATGTAAAGCATTTAATGCCGTCTCTTGGGCACTAGAGAGTTTGTGGTTACATAGTGTCTCTTTGGCATCTGCTATTGTGTGGCTGTGGGGTCTTTGTTTTTTGTTTGTCTGTTTGTTTTTTGGCCCTGTGGAGTCTCATGGTGAAATCTGGCCCCCAATGTTGAAGGCGGGGCCTGGTGGGAGGTGTTTGGATCCTGAGGGCAGATCCCTCATAAATGTCTTAGTGCCATTCTCATGGGAGTAAGTGAGTTGTCACTCTTGCTTCCTGAGAACTGGTTGTTGAGAAAGCCTGGCACCTCCTCCTCTCTCTCTCTTGCTGCTTTTCTCATCATAGGATCCCTGCTTCTCTTCACATTCCACCATGAGTGGAAGCTTCCTGAGGCATTCATCAGATGCAGATGTTGACGCCATGCTTTTTTTGATAGCAGAAGCATGAGCCAATAAGCCCCTTTGCTTTATAATTTACCCAGCCTCAAGTACTTCTTTGTGGCAACAGAAACGGACTAAGACAGCATTTTCAGCTTTCTCTTTAGCAGTCTCTCTTACCTTCCTAATGGCTTGTAGTGTCATTATGATGCCTTTTTCCTCCCCTCTGCCTGCCCACGGGACCACTCTACAATGCAAAGTACTCATGATGCCCAACACTATTTTCCTTTTCTCAAACTCCTCCTGCACCTGACACCCTCAATTTAGACTTATGTTTCTTCAGTGCTGCTAATTTTACTTAGCTGTTCAGAAGACAGAAATGTCAACTAATTCATTCCTACGATCCTGAGACTCTCTGACTCTACTGAAGATATCTGTATTTTTACAAACTAATACTAGCTAATTCAACGACTGTCTAATTTGGTATAAGGTCACTGCAGTCTTAAAGTAAAAAGTAGAATGATTTCAAGAATTCCTCCCCTCATTTACTCAACAAGTATTTATTGAACACTATTTTGTGCTTAGAACTGCATCAAACACTGTAGATTTCACTTTGAAAAAGGAGTACATGGTCCACCTTCAGGAGCCCACAGTTAAGTGGGAGACGGCAGGTTAGCTGTATGGTGCAGGTTCCTGGCAGATAAAAGAGCAAGGGAAGAATGAGTGGCGAAGGAGGATAATCTGGGGGACTACAGCCATCCTAGGGAGATTTCTGCTTGAAAACTTGTCCCAGAAATCAGCAACTCTAAAGTGTTCTTGCTATTCACAACTTCTGTCCTTTTCCACTTCTGGTTCTCTTCCTCCAAGAGGCCAGATGAGTGGTTGGCCACCCTATCTGCAAGTTGCTTGACAGGGAAGTCATTTATAATTTCAAGAACATGTTTATGTAAGTCAAACAACAGGCAAGTCCAATTTTTAAAAGTCTCCTGGCTGGAAGTGGTGACTCTTGCCTGTAATCCCAGCACTTTGGGAGGTCAAGGCGGGTAGATCACGAGGTCAGGAGATTGAGACCATCCTGGCCAACATGGTGAAACCCTGTCTCTATCAAAAATACAAAAAAATTAGCTGGGCGTGGTGGCACACGCCTGTAGTCCCAGCTACTCGGGAGGCTGAGGCAGGAGAATTACTTGAACCCGGGAGGCAGAGGTTGCAGTGAGCCGAGGTCGCGCCACTGCACTCCAGCCTGGAGCCTGGTGACGGAGTCAGACTCTGTCTCAAAAAAAAAAAAAAAATACAAAAATTAGCTCGGGGTGGTGACACGCACCTGTAGTTCCAGCTACTCAGGAGGCTGAGACAAGGACAATCGCTTGAACCAGGAAGGGGGAGGTGGCAGTGAACTGGGATTGCACCACTGCACTACAGCCTGGTGACAGAGCAAAACTCTGTCTCCAAAAAAAAAAAAAATCTCTCAACAAATATATTTAAAATCTCAACTCTTAAAGAAATGGTATTTTAAATATTTTGATCATGAATCAATTGCCTGTGGATTTACTGATTCATTATAAATTGGGCAAATAGGATTTCTTTACATCCATTCCTGTGGCTATTGTTCTACTCCCATAACTAATACTTCAGAACTTAAGCACGTCCAGCCACTGAAGGGAATAGAGAACAGGCATATATTTCCAGTACAACATCGCCAATGTCTTGGTCAGTTTCCTATTTGAACTCTGAGCCATAATGCAAATAGCTTCCTCAAACTGTGCAGCCATAACAATGGATGGATAAAAACTTTACAAATTAGAAAAAGAATGGTCTGACAATGAACACTTCAGACAATTGCCACTAACTAGACAAGCTAATTTTCTGTTAAACACAAAAAGAAAAGAAAAAAATTGTTCATCTATGCAATTTCTAGATATCTTCTAAAGTGATGAGAAGAATATTAAGGTGAATAAATAATTTAGTCAAAAAAGTATCTTCTAAAGTGATGAGAAGAATATTAAGGTGAATAAATAATTCTTAGTCAAAAAAGTACACAAATATAAATGATTCATTTCTATCTGCAGTTCTAATTAGGAGCACAAATGATCTTATCCCTCAACTGACTGGGTTCAGTTTGCAATTTTAATATTAATTCAGCATTAAGAAGCCTGTGGGTTACAGATGTAAAGGACAGAGAGATAGGATTTAATTATAGGCCATCTTGGTTTTCTCCTGTCATTGAAATCTAAAAAGTAAATAGTGTTAATTATATTGTGAGAAGCTGAAATAAGTCATAAAATGACTTCCTATTCCAGTAAGCGTCTTGACTAGCTCTGTAACTTGCTAATTGTAGAACTTCAGGCAAGTAACTTAATTTTGTACGCCTTAGCTCCCTCAGTTGTAAACTAGGTAATTTGTTGCTTATTGTGAAAGTTTAATAAAATAATCTCCTTAAAGGGCATGGCTGAATGCCTGGCATGTAAGTGTTTAATAAACTATGACTATTATTATTTGTCCCTTAAAAAATAAAAGAGCCACAGCAGAAACTCAGTTTTCATGATCCTAGTTACTTTGTACGTATCTGTCTTCCCTGACGATTTCCAATAAGGAAATTATTTCAGCAATGATTGTTTTCTTTATCCCCACAGCCATGGTATGACGTATCTTCAAGGAATCAATTAAGAAAGATACTTAAGAATGCTTTTGAAATAAGAAGTAATGGAAAACAAATAAAAAGTCTTCAGAACTGTCAAATTTTCAAGACAAGTTGTTTTGATTTCCCCTTTATATTCATGTCTGGAAACAGTTTATTTTTGGTATGGAGAAAGCAGATGAAATGTGTGAAATGCCAGCATCGAGCTGTCAGGGCCAGGAAAGACAGGGATGTAAAAAGATGAAGTGAGCATCAGAACTCTGAACAAAGCTCAAATTATTGCCACACTAACAGTGATTGACTAATGGTCTTCAAACTCAAAGTGAACTTGTTGGGGGAAGTTGCCAATGCCCATCTCTGGGTCTAAGTTCATCACAGATCATCAAACTGGCAGATGACGATGTCTGGCAAACAAAGTTTATTATAAGCAGAGTTGATGTGTGTGTGTGTATGTGTGTGTGTGTGTTTGTGTGTGTGTGTGTGTGAAGCATCCACTATTAGTTATCTTTAATGAAAATCACCTTTATTAGTATAACGTTATCATGCCAAAGCCTAAAAGCAAAAAAAGAAAAGAGCAAGAAAATTATATAATATACATGAAAAAGATAAATAGTTCACAAAATGTACTACATTATTAGTAAATATATTAATTGACAAAATATCTCTGATTCACAAAATCTGACATACCCAGTTCTTAAATAGCACCCAATTTTTGAATACCTGCCTTGTTGTAGGCACTAAACTATGCCCATTATATTAGCTTATTTAATATAGATTGAGCCTTCCAAATTTGAAAATCCCAAATCCAAAATACTCCAAAATCCAAAACTTTTTGAGTGCTGATATGATGCTCAAAGTAAATGTTCATTGGAGAATTTTAGATTTCAGATTTTTAGATCAGGGATGCTGAACCTCTAAGTATAAAGCAAATATTCCAAAATCTGAAAAACCTGAAATCAGAAACACCTCTACTCCCAAGAATTTCAGATAAGAAACATTCGATCTGTACTAAGAGTTTTACAAAAGAAGAAACTAAGGCTTAGAAAGTTCAAATAAATTGCCTAAAGGTACACAGATATAAGAGGTAGAGCTAGGACGTGAATCCAGTTCTGTTTGATTCCGTAAATATAAACATCTAAGGGGGGAAACGTAAAAACAAAAACCCTCCATTTCAAGAACTTCAAAACCCAACTATTGATGATAATTTGAAAGGACACCAGACTTTGATGGGCCTGGTACATCTAATATATTAACACAGAACAACAAAAAAATTGTATTTGAGTTTTAATTACTTGTATATTTATATATTCCGCTCATAAAAGCTGTCATTTCTACTACTAAGGTTCCAAAATTATATTTAACAAACACTTATTGTATGAATCAAGCACAATTTTAGGCTTGTTGAATATACCCATAAATAAAACAAAGATCCCTGTCCTGAAGTCATTTACATTTTAGTTCCATCACAGTTGAATCTATTCATAGTAATAACAAGTGATTTTAGAACTGTGGGAGATTTCTTCAAATTGGGATATATAAAATATTTTAAATGAATGCTGAACTGATTCTAATAACTGTACATATGTTTGTAATATAACAATTTTCTCACAGTGGAAAACTATTATAAATGGTGGCCAGGCTCACCGATGTGTGTCTACTCCACAAACTCTCAGGACTGGGGTGACTTAAAGATTCTAGACTGAATTCTTGGCCTTGAACACAAGGATGATAAAGATGTAGAACAGAGGACCTGGGAGCAAAGATGAAAGCCTAACTTCTCATCACTGTACCATTGGTAAGGATACATTTTTAAATATGTGAACTTTGCCCCTGGCACTCTCCAACACCTCTTCTGGAGTTCCTGGGACCCCTCTTTCCCAGGGGCACTGATTACCCAAAGACGTTGGTGTTTGTGGAAGGCCAAGCTAGGCTGGAATTGCAACTGAAGGACAGTAACTGAGGTGTTTAACTTCACTTGCCAAATAAAATATCAAATTAGCCTTGCAAGGCAAAAAATATCTAAGTCTTTTGTCTATGCCAACATTTCTCGACCAAGACATTTTGGGATGGATAATTGTTGTAGAGCACTGTCCTGTGTAAACCAGCTTGTTTAGTAGAATCTCTGGCCTCTACTCACTAGACACCAGTAGCACCCCTCAAGTTGTGACCACCACAGATATCTCCAGCCATTGCCATATGGCCCCTGGGAGGCAAAATTGCCTTGGGTTGATAGCCACTGATTTATATTAAAAACAACATATTTAGGCCTTATGTGTACTGTAGTTTAGGCTTATCTGATTGTTGTGGAAAGACAAATGGGTGTTTTCTTTTAAGATGCTATCATTTCAGGCAATTATGTAGAGACTGTCCTAAACACAGTTTACATGATGTCCCGATCTGCTCAGGCCACTTGCCTCCCAGACCTCATCCCCTCACCCTGCTGCAGAGGAGGGCAGCCCCCAGAGATTCCAGCCAGTCTGATGGCCCATGTAAGGCACCCAGCTGGATATGATAGCTTTGTCTCCTAACACCACAAATAGACGCAGTCTCTCCGGGGGTCGAGGGCCAGTCTTCTGTGCTGACTCCATGGCACCCACCATGGTGGGAGTCACAACACCTCCAGTGCCCAGATCTGACCCAAACACAACCAGGGAAATGTTGGTTTCTGTAGAGCCTGTTCAGAGGGCCAGAGTAAGTAAAGGGGAGTCAAAGCCTTTTGGGGTAAATTTGGGCAAAGGACATAAAAGACGGGAGAAGCCAGAAAAGAAATTGATCTACATAAAGATCTTTTCCAAAACATGGTCATGTCCAACAGCCTCGCAGGAGATACAATCTGTGGACCCAATCATCCAGCTGTTTCCTTATGAAACTGTGGCCTTTCGTTAACTGTGTCCCCTTCACCCCTCCTTTTCCCTTTGTCTTCACTCTAGTTTTCAAGAAATTGCAAACCTTCCCAAAAGCAGTAATGGAAAGTTAACTCAAGTTCAGTGTTCTACAGACACTGAAGAGTGTCGGAAACTCGAAGGGGAAAGAGGAGAGGAGTAAGGAGGAGAGGCTGGGGGTGGTGCCTCACACCCGAAATCCCAACATTTTGGGAGAATGAGGCAGGTGGATTCCTTGAGACCAGGAGTCCCAAGACCAACCCTGGCAACATAGCCAGACCTCATCTCTACAAAAAAAAAAAAAAAAAAATTAAAAACAAAAATAAAGGAGACAGAGAAACAGAAGGAGGAGGGGAAATTTGTTCCAGCAGAGTAGTAAAATCTAATTACACATGCACTCTTCAGCAAAGAGAAAGCAATGTATGTGCACATTCTTTGCAGTCCTTAATAAATAAGGAATATAGGAATAATTAGTATTGCTTCTAATGAACTGTGATGCTTAATCTGGGAACAAAACCAAGACATTACTCACTTTAAGTCCTACAGTTTCAGATAATAAGTGGTTCCACATTTGATACCTTGTCCATTCCTTCAGCCTTTTAAAACTGTACTCTATTTTCTGTATTACCTTTATCTGTAACCTTTATTGAGCAACTGAAAGAATGAATCTCAGAGTAGTTAAATAAATGGCTTTCTTGAATTGTGTCCAAGATTCAAATTACCTTGATTAGTTTGTGTCTGCAAAATTAGTAATAAGTATTTTCACTCAGCCTGGTGATGATTATATTGGTTATTTTATTGTGCCAGACTAAGAACATGACTGAGTTAGAAACTATCACTACAATTTGAAGAGATCAAAATATATTTTTACACAATCAGACCCTTTTGCTTAATAACTGACTCATCGTAATGTCCTCACCTCAGAAGGGCCTTGCAATGGGTGCTATTCTGTAGACTAGACAAAATAATGAACTCCTTCATAAAAACACAGATTTTTAATTAACTAAATGGTACAAAGTCCACAATATCGTCCATTTGGCTGAATATGTTTTGATGTGATTACTCATCATTTGCATACTATATTATCTATAGTCAACAGACTTTGTGGAATATGAGAATCAACAGTGTCACCATGGCTGAAAAATTTTGCTTTCTACAATCCATTTGTATTTCTTATTTTTCAATGATTTAAAAACTTTTCCACTGAACTTAGAACAATCCTCTAAGTTTAATATGCAAAGGAGTCTATTGAAAACCTTCTCTTTTTTTTGAGATATGGTGCTGCTCTGTCACCCAGAGTACAGTGGTGCGATCTGGGCTCACTGCAACCTCAATTTCCTGGGCTCAAGGGATCCTCCTACCTCCGCCTCCTAAGTAGTTGGGGCCACAGGCATAAGCCACCATGCCTGGCTTATTTTTTAATTTGTTGTAGAGATGGAGGTCTCAGTGTGTTTCCCAGGCTGGTCTTGAACTCCTGAGCTCAAGTGATCCTCTTGACTCAGGCTACCAAAGTGCTAGGATTACAGATTTGAGCCACCACACCCAGCCTTGAGAAACTGTTTACAATGCAGATCCTCATTCAGGAGGTCTGCAGAGATTCTGCCTTTCTCAATAGCTACCAAGTGAAACAAATGTTGCCATGGACCACACTTTGAACAAGATTCTAGATTATCTTTTTGAGGCCTGATCCAATATTTTCTCTTATCCCTGTATGTAAATGTCAGGCTCTTTCTTGACTAAAATCACTGCTCCTTATTGTCACCATCTGCTGGTTTTCACTCAGGTCTGGCTACCTTGGCTTCTTCAAAGAGTAAGAGAAAAGAGGCCAGGCGCAGTGCCTCATGCCTGTAATCCGAGCACTTTGGGAGGCTGAGGCGGGTGGATTGCTTGAAGCCAGGAGTTTGAAACCAGCCTGGCCAACATGGCAAAACTCTGTCTCTACAAAAAAATACAAAAAATTAACCGGGCCTGATAGTGCATGCCTGTAATTCCAGCTACTGGGGAGGCTGAGGCATGAGAATCACTTGAACCCAGGAGATGGAGGTTACAGTAAGCTGAGATCACACCACTGCACTCCAGCCTGGGTGACAGAGCAAGACTGTCTCAAAAAAGTAAAACTAAAAATAAGTAAGGGAAAAGAGCTGAAGGAAAGCATGGGTTACTCCAGCTCTCTTGATTGGTCATATGCTCCGTCAAAGACAGCTTCTCAGAGTCATAAATGTTTACTGACAAGAGAGGTACCAAAACATGTGAAGAAGGGTAAGTTGCAGGCAGGAAATCTTTGTCAAAAACTACCAGTTAGTAAGTGTGAGTACTGCTTAAACAACAACAACAAAAACAAAAACCTTAAATATTTTAAGAACTAGACATGTTACAATTCAGGTCAAATGAACAAATATGTCTTGAGAGGTTATTATAGGAAAGGCCCTAGTTTATGTTACTTTATTCCTTTGGATGATGACAGTGGAGCAAGAGAAAAGCAATCTTCCTGTGATCTGACTTCCTTGGAAAGAATAATTCTTCACCATCTATGTCCCACAACATAGCACTGTGAAGACATCATTACTTATAACCCTTATCAATGTTATAAAATGTTTTGTTTATATATCTGATTTTGCCTATGTATCATAAAATCCTTTACTTTTGAACACTTCAAAAGCAAGAAATAGGTCTCGTGATTCCTTAAATCTTCTGGGGTTACATACCTGAATGCTTGGCATGTTGTAAGCATTCAACAAAATGTTTGTGAAAGCAAACTGAATGATATGCAAGGTCTGCTATTTTTGAAGCAGAGATCCTTCTTTGAGTTCCAACAGTACAGGACTCTGGGTTTTATGGCTGAATTCATTTTTCAGTTAGCTCCAGGTCTGGGGTTGTCATTTGTGAACACCGAGTAAGCCCTGATTTGCTTTCACATCTGCTACTTGGAAATGCATTAAAATTCATGCCTTTCCTAAAGTGCAGTGTACAGGATATTTTATTTAAAATGCATAATTTGGTGGCTCTTATAAAGAACTTAACAGACAGTAATTTAAATGCAGGTTGTTTGCTTTAGAGTTTCTTAGTATGGGATGTGTAAGTAGTGGTCATGGAGGAACCGATTAGATGATTAGTTGGGTCTTTCGTGATGAAACATTCATGAGATATTAATCTTTTTAGCAAATTTGCTTTGCATTTCGCCTTTTAATTACAATGCCCAGTAAAAAAGCGTAAAGGTTCAAAAGTTTTAAGGCCATTGTCTATAAACAACTCAGCTGACTTCTCGCTGAATATTTTGAAGTAGAGACTTTTACTAAAGAAGTGTTAGTATCAGATACTGAAAATTACTGCCGGGGAAAATACATATTTAATTTTTTCTTATTCAAAATGTGTGTGTATCGGAAAAAAAAAAAAAAACCTATAAGCTATGCAGGTGCAGTTTTCTCCTAGGTTAGATAAGGGACGTTTCTAATTTAACTATACCGGACAAGAAAATTGACACATGTAAAGCAATTATTGTCAGTGAAGTCAGGCAGTGAGGTTAGCATTAAATAGTATCACCCACCCTCCTGACCACTGCTCTCTGTAGAGGGTGAAAAGTATATTGATGAATGTTGCTAACGTGGGTGACAATTACCGACAACCACCTTAGGCCAATCAAATTACTTTAATATAATTTAGGGAGTAAGGAAATGTAACAGAGAACTACATTTAATGCTGCTAGAGACTGCCCTACTTAGACCATCCTCAGTGCCCATACCACAAGTGAAGCAGACCTCCCTTTAGGAAGAACTTTGGAATATCTCTACTGCAATTTATTTTCTCTTATATTTTCTCCTACCACTAAGTGCCTGTGTCTCTTTATAGTCTTTTAACTTCACAATAATCTATCCCATCCATTGAAATAGGGTAACACATATAACATGTACTGTATTAGTCTGTCCTCACACTGCTATAAAAACATAATGGAGACTGCATAATTTATAAAAGAAAGAGATTTCATTGACTTACAGTTCTGCAGGGCTGGGGAGGCCTCAGGAAACTTATAATAATGGTAGAAGGGGAAGCAAACACGTCCTTCTTTACATGGTGGCAGCAAGGTGAAGTGCCAAGCAAAAGGGCGAAAAGCCACTTAGAAAACCATCAGATCACTATCATGAGACAGTGAATGAGTTCACATGAAGAACCACCCCCATAATCTAATATCCTCCCACAAGGTCCCTCCCAAGCACTCGGGATTATGGGAACCATGATTCAAGATGAGATTTGGGTGGTGACACAGACAAACTATCATGTTTCACTTTGTAGAATTACATTTTCATTAAAAAATATGGCAACTCATGTGTGTGTGTGTGCGTGTTTGTGTGTGTGTGAGAGTGAGCAAGGGAATACTTGTCTACATATACATAACCTAGTTTATAATATAATCAATAAATTCACCACATGGAAAACAAACATGCATTTGAATTATTTTACTGTTATTTTTATTCCCATTATCTAAAAATTATTTCTTTTGTAACAAAAACGTTCTTCATTTTTAAAACTACGTACGTGTGTGGGTTGCAAAACTACTTGTATAAATTCCACAAATCCCTGTGTTTAAATAATAAACAAGGGCATCAAAGGGTCATAAAGGAATTTAAAACTTCCTAAATATATGTGACATAAGATATTAATAGGATATTAATGGGATATTAACAGGGATTCCTTCTTCACATAATCAAATCTTACTTCTCACTTAAACTGGAAAACTTATTGTATCATTGCTTAACGTTATAGTAATGAAGTGAAATCGTCTTTCCTGAAAGCTTCTTTTCGTGGGATGAAGAGTGAGTTCTTTAAAAATATCTGCCATCTTCCCATTCCAAAACCCTTAGAGGCAAACAGCATCACTTCATGAAATTCAAGTGCAACCAAAAAGAACAGCCTGTGGGGACAACACAGCCACACGAAGGAGGACTGCAATCCTAGTGGGTACTTCACGGAAACACTTGAAATTCTCTATTAACCTACATGGAAGATGATTGAAAATTCAAGTTAACAACAATGAAAACAGTTATTTCTTCTTTTGGTACTTTTACTAAGTACTTTCAATTTATTTTAGCCATTCTCCTCCAGTGCTTGACGTGGTTCCCTCCTTTATTCAACTTAGAATTGTATTCACATGGAAGAGACTTTACAAACTACCTTATCATTCAAGAAAGCTCACTGGATGCCTCCTGTGTCAAGAACCCTGCTGGGGAACTAAGAGGAGTCACCAACAGATAGATTTCCTCTCTTGTAAGACTTTGTAGCCAGGTGCGGTGGCTCACGCCTGTAATCCCAGTATTTTGGGAGTCTGAGGCGGTGGATCACCTGAGGTCTGGAGTTCGAGACCAGACTGGCCAACACAGCGAAACCCCATCTCTACTAAAAGTACAAAAATTAGCCAGGCATGGTGGCGCATGCCTGTAATCCTAGCTACTAGAGAAGCTGAGGCAAGAGAAACTCTTGAATCCAAGAGACAGAGGTTGCAGTCAGCCAACATCACACCACTGCACTCCAGTCTGCGCAACAAGAGTGAAACTCGGTCTCAAAAAATAAAACACAGAATTTGCAATTCGCCTGCAGGGAGTAGAGATAGGAAACACACAGTGCAAAACCACCAACCTGTAGAAACAGATGACAACAAAAACTGAGCTGAAATGTCTAAAGAAAAGATCCATTCCATAAGGAAAAGCAGAGAAAGCTTCCAGGAATAGGTACCTCTTGTGTCTCATTTTCATAGCGGCCACAGAACTGGATTAAAGGAGAAGGAAAGTGGTATTTTCTAGGTGAAACAGCGTGCACTAAAAAAGTCAGGGAAGACAACTGTTTCTTTTTTATTTTAAAAAAATTTTTTATAGAGATGGGGTCTTAAACTCCTGGACTCAAGCAATCCTCCTACCTCAGCCTCCTAACGTACTGGGATTACAGGCATGAGCCACCTCACCCGACCTCAATTTCTAATGTATGAAGATGGGATTCCATTGGGTATGGGACTATTTTATTCTAACACTGGTATCTAACTGCCTAGCAATTGGTAGGTATAAACAATGAATAGTTCTATGGTTAGGCACACAGATTTAGGAGTCAAACACTGTGGATCCCAGCCCCTGCTATTTACTAATTGTGTAATCCCAACACAGTGTATCACTCTAAGCATCAGTTACCCTAGCTTTAAAATGAAGCCAAAATATAGAATCTATGTCATAGTGATATTCCAAGAACATGATTATTTATGCATGTAAATTGCTTAGCACAGTCCATAACACCATTTAGAGAAGACTGTATGTTAGCTATGACAAGTACTGGGCTGAAACACATTGAGGTTGGAACTATTAGAAAATGAGACTGGGGCAGTAAAGTGATCTTCAAACTTAAATGTATATGGAATTTCCTGGAGGCTTGTTAAGGCACAATTGAAGCCCAGAGCCCAACCTCTTATACATTCCCAAGTAATGCTGAATCTCCACATGTGGGCAACCACTGAGTTAAGAGCTACATGCCAGGCTGCCTTTTCCATAAGAGATAATGACTTACGCCAGTAGTTCTTAAAACGTGCTCTGCAGACCTGTACAAACCAAAGTGACTCCTTCTGAGTTCCCAGAAGAAGTTCTCAGATTATTTATTTTGTCACACATGAAAATCTACTGTTTGGAATCATCTGGACTTTTCTCTACCCTATAAACAAATATAGAAAGCATGCACATTCAAATATTTCATATAAAAGCCTATGAAATGCTGTATTATTTTCAGGAAGAATTTCATGTAAAAGAGAACACAAAGACCAATAAGTTATTTTTGGGAGGAAGTGATATGGCTTGGCTCTGTGTCCCCACCCAAATCTCACCACGGATTGTAATAATCCCCCCGTGTTGTGGGAGGGACCCCGTGGAGGTAACTGAATCATGGGGGCGAGTTTTTCCCATGCTGTCCTCTGATAGTGAATAAGTCTCACAGATCTGATGGTTTTATTTAAAAAAAATTAACAAGTATGTAAGGGAACTCCCCCTGCACATACTCTCTCATCTGCTGCCATGTAAGATGTGCCTTTTCCCTTCTGCCATGATTGTAAGGCCTCCTCGGCCATATGGAACTGTGAGTTCATTAAACCTCTTTTTCTTTATAAATTATCTAGTCTTGGGTATGTCTCTATTAGCAGTGTGAAAACAGACTAATACAGGAAGCTTGTTATACTTCTGAGATGGACACTAGATGCCAGATCAACTCTGTGACTTGGGGTCTTGGCCTATGAGACTCCCCTTCCACGTTTCCCTCTTCCCACACCAGGTATCTTGACATAGGCTTCCAAAGTAGTAACTCATATCAGACCCGCCAAAAAAGTTTGGTGAGCTAAAGGAAATCTCTCATACAATGTTTATTAAGGACAAATCCCAAAATCAATTTTATTGTAATAGACCAAAAAAAGCTTATAGCAGGACTTATTTTTTATAATAAAACAGAGGTAGGATATATGAAAAAAAGATAAATGGAAGGTATCACATCAATAACACAGTCCCTTTGAAAACCAAACGATCATTCATAAGCTGATTCATAACCCATCAGTAAGACTGACTTTCTTTTTGCCTGCTTGAGATTTAATCACTTCATAAAGCCCCCGTTTTCTCTTTCCAATCTTACCTTCTATGGTAAAAATATCAAATCATAGGGGATTAACGGAGAAAAATAATGCTCTTTTCCTTTTATTTTCTCCTCCTCCTCCTCCTCCTCCACTAAAAACAGCTTTTCTGCCACTATCAGATCCAAATTATTCACCTTTGGCACAGGCACCAGGTTTATATTTATTCTTTAGGGTGGTTGCTATGACTACACTCAAGGTACCAACGAAGAAGTGAAAGGTTGGACTCAAGCAATCTTTGAGTGCAGCTTTGCAAAGTTTTGGCGTGGACAGGCTATTTTGGAAATAAAGATAATTGACCTGAAGGAATTAAATAAATAGCCTCCATAGATAGAGCCCTACTGAGGTAGGAGGTGGGATTCAACTCCAGGGTCAGGGCTCAGACCCTGGACCAGATTGAAGACTAACTGAAACAGGGCCACGGAGGAAACAGCTTTCAATCAGGCCCACCAGTACAGCATGTCAATTTACCATTGTCATGGTAACACCTGGGAGTTACCACCCCTTTCCATGGCAATGACCCAATGACCCAAAAGTTACTACCCCTTCTTAAGAAATTTCTGCATAAACTGCCTCTTAATCTGCATGAAATTAAAAGTGGGTATAACTAGAACAGCAAAACTGCCCTGAGCTGCTTCTCTCTGCTGAGGAGGTAGCCCTGCTCTGCAGGAGTAGTCAAGGAGCTGTAACATTACCAGGGCTACAATGTTGCCTCTTTCACAAAGCTGATTCCTTCTACCTCGAGCTTGCCCTTGACTTCTTTTCTGGGCAAAGCCAAGAACCCTCATGGACTAAGCTCCACTTTGGGGCGCATCTGCCCAGCATCACTACTAATTTGGTCACCCTTGACATGGCATGACTTACTGGGGAGAAGGGTTTCTTGCCAGGGCCTTGCTCTATCATTAACACTCAGAAGAAGAGTTTTCAAAGATTCCAAGGAAAACCTCGTGCCACAGGCTTAACCTGACACTTCACCTCCTGCTTGCAATAAATTACCCCTACTCTCTACAGCTCAGTTTAACATTTCATCTGACAAGAAGTCACCATAATTGCCTCTCCAAAGCTGCAGCAAAAAATAAATCCTACATGTTTATGACAATTTATGGGCACACTGGTGGAACCTTTGTGTTACGGCATACCTGGTGAGAATTTCAGACCTGGTACATGGGCCTTCTTCTATAGACAGGGAATGTGGAGAGCAGAGAAGGGAAATGACCTGCTCCACATGTTGAGGGTGGGCAACTCCCTCTGAGAACCACATCTGGAAGCAGACAGCTTGCTAAGGACGAACCTGTGTCATGTCCCAGCAGGTTCCTACCACATATAAGAAGTGAATAACCAAAGCACGATATTTTCTTGCAGAATTAGATTCTGAACCAAAACTGAGGCTATATTCGTGGTTCCAATGTCCAGTACCCTCTGAATTTTGGCCATCACAAGTGACTTTTCTGGACAGGTATGGTGGCTCATGCATGTAATCACAGCACTTTAGGAGGCCAAGGCCAGAGGATCCTTTGAGCTTAGGAGTTCAAGACCAGACTGGGCAACATAGCAAGACCTCATCTCTACAAAAAGTTAAAAAATGAAAATATTAGCCAGGTGTGGTGATGTGTGCCTGTAGTCCCAGCTACTCAGGAGGCTGAAGTGATAGGATCACTTGAGGCCAGGAGACAGAGTTTGCAGTGAGACATGGTCACACCACTGCCCTCCAGCCTGGATGACAGAGCTTTTGAGAGCCCTGCCTCAAAAAGAATAAAACAAAAAAACAAAAAAAAGAAAGAAAAAACAGTGACCTTTTATACGACCTGAGCATTGCATTAGAAAATACCTCATTCCTGTAGCCTTTGAAAAGCAAGATCCTCCTGCATTTGTGAGTGTCTAGTGGTTTGTAATTCACCGCTTTTGATTAAGTCACTACATTTCTACCCATTCATGCACAGACTTCAGCAAGCATCCAGGAAAATGTCTAGCTTCATTCAGCTTTTTGGTTACTTAGTCATTTTGACTGAAACTCTTCATCCACTGGGAAAGGAAACACTACTTCAAAGACAAATCTACAAAATAAACTATGATCCTAATCCAGTTTCACCACTAAACATCAGATTTATTTTTCAACAAATCACACTTTTGCTCTTCACAGTCATGTCAGAAAAGGTTCTGAAGGAGAGAAATTGAGGTAATTATGTTGAGAACACCGCCTGCTACAGATACAATTTTTGTGTATGTCCGCCTTATCTACTCATTAAACTTTTTGCATTTCATTTATTTATTTAGATACATAATATTTTACCTATTTGCAGACTACATGTGATATTTTGTCACATGTATAGAATGTGTAACAATCAGTCAGGGTATTTGGGGCACCCATGACCTTCAGTATTTGTCATTTTTATGTATTGGAAACACTTCACGTCCTCTCTTCTAGCTATTCGAAATACACAATACAGTTTTACTAACTATAGTCACCCTACTCTGCTACAGAATGTCCGGGCTTATTTGTTCCATCAAACTGTATGTTTATACCTACTAACCAACCTCTATCCCCCTCTACCACCCACACACTCTACCTAGGCTCTGATATCAGTCATTCTATTCTCTAGCTCCAGGATATCAGGTTTTTTAGCTCCTTCATATGAATGAGAAACATGTGGCATCTTTCTTTCTGTTTCTGCTTTATTTCGGCTAATATAATGTCCTCCAGTTCTATTCGTACTGTTGCAAATGACAGGATTTCATTCTTTCAGATGACTATCGTGTATATATACCACATTTAGTTATTTACTAATTTTTTCCTCTAAATTTCACACTTCTTTTATTTTCTAATGTTTATCTTTATCTCTTTTTCTTCTTCACTAGAAAATATCTTAATGCAGCCGTAAGTTCCCAGTGGTACTCATGGATGGAGTGCTTATGGAAGCAGACTACAATAGCAGTGGCAGACTCTTTGAAAACCCAGAAAAAAACTTTGCAGATAAAGAACATGAGAATAAACTGATATTGGATAAATTGATATTGAATAATTATCAAATTAATACCTTAGCTTTAAACTGTGAAACAAAAAAATAAATATTTCTGTTGCATTTGCTATCTTTTAAAATGCAGCAATGAAAGCCATGTTTGCCACGTGAATACTTTGTTTTCAAACAGTATTCATGAGTAAGTCAATTGTGCTAAATATGATTTAAAACTACCTTGGTGGGAAATCAAAATGCTCTAGACATAATGGCAGGTATAATAACAGTTGCATAGACATTAGGGGCCCGGTGAATTTTCTAGAAAAAAAAAATGTGACATAAGTTCAAAGCATTACTAAGGAGGAGGATATGTAATACAGAATACAAATATATTTTAAAATGGAAGCTATTTGGGGAAAATATATCTGCTAATAAGCACTGAATACACTTATAGCTCAGCTCCGCACTGCCTTTTTTAGTTACTTCTATCAGATTTATTTACATCTTATTGGATAATATGAACATGATATCAGAAGATGAAAAGCCTTTAAAGAGCAAAAAGGAAGCTCTATTTATGGCCCATGTTAATAAGAAATGACAAGGGAGAGAAGGGTACTCACTAACCCACATACAAGGAAAAGTCTAGCCACAAGTTAAGACTTACATCCTTCTTCTAAATTTGCAATGTGTTTAGCTGCCTTCGAATTCACCTTGTCAGAGCAAGATAAAAGCTTCTTACTGGCTTAGGTTTTACAGATAATCTTTAGGCCTTTGAGTTGAAGTCAAAATGAGTATTACTTATAAAGACGTTCATTATGCTGTGACTTAAATAAGTGGGAAAATAAGGTGGTTAAATGATCAAGGTTTCAGGCGTTAATACAGGGGAGAAATCAACACGGAGCAAAGACATTGGGAGCTGCAACTGTCAGGACACTTCTTATGAAAGGGCCAAGGTGGGAAATGTATACTTTTATCTAAACCCTAAAAAGGAAATCCAGCATTGAAGTACACTACTGTGTACCCATGAGTATTTCAGATGCCTCAAAACATGCTAAGATATCCTTGAATCATATCTCCATTCAGTGAAAACACATAGATAACACTAGACAGTAACAAGTTATCAAAATGACTTCAGCACCCTACCCCAAATCTGAAACCTCAACGTAAATGTAGTGATCTGAAGCTACCTGTAAACATGATCATTTATACTCCTTGTCAATCTCAGCCTCCAGAATAGCCGAGATCATAGGCATGCACCACCACGTCTGGCTAATTTTTTAAATTTTTGTAGAGATGAGGATTTTGCAATGTTGCTCTAGCTGGTCTTGAACTCCTGGCCTCAAACAATCCTTCTACCTTGGCCTCCCAAAGTGCTGGGATTACAGGCATGGGTCACTGTCCTCGGCCTCAAGTGGTTTTTAATGTGGGGCATTGCAGACTATCCGTTGAGGTGTTTTGTTTCTTTTCATTTCTATTTTTTTTTGTATTTTATAACGTACATACTACTATGTACGTTATAAAAATACTGTTATGTACGTATATACTACTATGTATGTTATAAAAATACTGCTATGTATGTATACACTACTACGTAATAAAATACAAACAAATAGAAATGAAAAGATGTACAGGCACAAAAGATATAAACGAGCAATGCTGAATAAAAATCATTAGCACTTATTGAAAGTTTCCTATGTCTGGTACTCTGCTAGTCACTTTACCTGAATTAACTAATTTAATCTTCAAAGCCACATATGAGATAGGGTTGTAATTATTCTCATTTTACAAATGAACAAAGAAAAGCACAGAAGTCTAGCTGTCTAAGGTCACAGTTAGTGACCAAAATAGATGGGGAAACATGATAGATACAGCAATAGATAGATAGATAGACAGACAGACAGATAGATAGGCAGCAATTAAAAAAAAACTGAAACACACCATATTCTAATAATGGTCATTTCTGACCACTAGATGATAAATAAGATTTTTCTTCTATATACTGTTTTGTATCTTCTAAATATCTATCTATAATAACAAGAATTGTTTTCATAACTTGAAAGAAATATGAAATAAGAAAAGGCATTAAATTTTAAAATGTAAACACTAAAATTTAGTGAAAAGGGTAGAAAACCAAAAGACACACTGATGAACAAGGTAGAAACTTACATTAATTGAAAAATAAACAATGGGCATGGGCTGATTTTTTAATCATAATGTGCACATTTTAAAGTGTGATCATAGTCAAATAAATAAAAACAAATCTAAAAACCAAGCCTCCATCTGTGAAAATAATCTTCAAAAAGAAATTAAATCACTTTGAAAAACATGTAAGATTTAAAGAGAAGGATTCAAATGCTGACGTTCCATGGTACCGTTAATCAAAATGTTTAAATGCTTTTAGATTGTGATGGGAAAAGGACACAGATCAGTGCCCATTCTAGACAGCTGAGGAAAATTACTTGCTTCATAAGGATTCTAGGCAGGTTTCTGGAATTAAATTGGGGGTGGTAATCATGTTGTTATTAGTGTAATTGCTTTCTGACATCTGTTTCACTGTCATAATCAGTTCTTTGATAATAGCAAATGACATGAATAGTATATAACTAATCAGTAATGTTCAATGTTTCACTAAAATAAAATTGAAATTATATACCAATTATATATACTCCTTCCCAAATTCTCTTCAATCATGTAATATCACACATATGATATTTAGTGTAATAAGGAGGATAGGCCACTCCTTACTGTCCTTTCCTAGTAATTTGTTTTCAATAAATTTTATGAAGTCATATAAATTAGAAGTTCCTTGATGAAATAAGAATAAAATGTACACACTGTGCCTCAAAACATAAGGATGTGTAATTTGTAAACGAATTGTGTTTGTATTACATTTTTATTACCAAAGCTTACTATTCAATGTACTCTGTCTTGGAACTGTGAACTTAGTTTTAATGACAAATTTAACGTTAATAATAGTAAAATCGAAAACACATTCTAGGGTTGAGTCTGCTACCACAACCATGGTTAGGAACTTCGAAAGTCATATAAACTTCCTGGATTGTATTTGTAAAAGGAGGAGATTGGACCAGACAGCCCCTAAATCCTCCATTTAGGAAAGTTTTGTAACCTTATTTGAAAGCTGCATATTTATCTAAAGCTCAAACACTTGAGTTTTCAGTTAATATTAATCTTCTCCCTTCTCTGCAGTCAAATGAATAAAGCTTTTCTTTTAGTTTTAATCCTAAGAGATTCCTTTCCTGAAAAAAAAGATAGCATTTCACAATTATATATAGATATTAACTGTCAATCCAAAACACACTGCTGGCCCCTGGCATTTCCAAGATAGATTTTAGTGAAGAAAAATAATCTATAGGACATCAGTGCATCCGAAGATCAAAGGAGAGTGGTGAACAAACCCTTTAGGCTTCCAGTAACATTGCACAGAAAATTAGTTAACATTTAGTTTTTGTCTTCAATTACTCCTCCTTATCAAGAAGTGATTTTAAAAATATTCTACTGCCTAGCCTATTCAAATGATAAAATTTTAGACTGTTTGAAGATCTAAGTGGCTATTTAGAATGAAAGCAAGTGAATTTTTGGTCAATCTTTATTATCATAAGATGTTAATACATATGTAACCTTAACAGGTAGCAAGAAAGTAAATGGATGTATCCCCAAAGTCTACATTCTGAAGGGTATGCCATTACACATTAATCTCTGTTGAGTATCTCTAGTATCTGTCTAACAAACAAGTAAAAGCTACCACTGGTGAATGTTTTATATGTCCCAGTCCAGGTACTAAGAGTTTTCTATGTTTCATATTTTAATGATCACACACGCACAAATGTGAGGCGGGTGTTATCATTTGATTTTGCACAAGACAAAACCAAAGAATTGGGGATGAAGCATTTCCCAAGAACACAGAACTAATAATTCATGAAACTGGGAATCCAATCCTGTGAACTGAGTCTAGACCAGGGGTGTCCAATCTTTTGGCTTCCCTGGGCCACACTGGAAGAAAAATTGCCTTGGGCCACACAAAACACACTAACACTAAAGATAGCTGATAAGCTTTAAAAAATTGCAAAAAATTCTCATAATGTTTTAAGAAAGTTTACAAATTTATGCTGGGTTGCATTTAAAGCTGTCCTGGGCCACATGCCCAAGGCACGTGGGCCATGGGTTGGACAAGCTTTCTAGACCTTTCTCTGTTGTTTCTAAGCCAAAGGTAGCAGAACAGTATTTTTAAATTATTATTTTATTTATTTATTTATTTATTTTATTTTTTGAGAAGGAGTTTCATTCTTGTCTCCCAGGCTGGAGTGCAATGGCGCAATCTCCACTCACTGCAACCCCCACCGCCCGAGTTCAAGAGATTCTCCTGCGTCAGCCTCCTGAGTAGCTGCCATTACCAGCACCCGTCACTACGCCTGGCAAATTTTTGTTATTTTTCGTAGAGACGGGATTTCACCATGTTGATCAGGCTAGTCTCGAACTCCCAATCTCAGGTGATCCAGTGGCCTCAGCCTCGCAAAGTGCTGGGATTACAGGCATGAGCCACTGCACCCAGCCCCGTTTGCTGTAATCTTATGCCATGCTTAGAAGGAGCTGAAGCTGAAACCTATAACACCCAGAGTCATCAGAATTCACTGGTGAGTGCTACAATCCAGGTTGCATGCGTCACCACCTTTCTAATCAACCGGCACATTGTTAAAATTGGCAATTATATCACACTTATTTATCTTTATTCCCAATTATGAAACAACCATGATAATAAATTCAATTAAGCATAATTCAGATGGAACTATTTGAACAGGCTGCAACGGTGCACACTGTGATACTCAATTTCCAAAACAGGTTTTTATAGCAGACAAACATTTCTGTCTTTGTGCTGTAAGACTGAATAATTGACTGAAATTCATCTGAGCTTATACTTTCTCAAATAATTTCAACACTTCCATAAATTTAGGAGACTATAGCCAAGTCACTTGTCTGTTTTACTGGGACTTAAATTCCTCATATTACAGATTTCCAATGTTGCATTTATTATCATGGACTGGGAAACCACAGAGTCAAGTTAACAAATAGTACAGAAAATTCTAAAAGCTTGAGTTGTTTTCAGTCTTTTATATGTAAATAAAGAATTCCATAATCTATTCTAAAAATACAAGTGAGTATTTAGAACCTGGAAGTTTACATTTTTTTAAAGTTAGATATTAGTCAGGCATAATGGCTCACATCTGTGATCCCAGCACTCTGGAAGGCCTACATCGGAGGACTGCTAGAGCCCAGGAGTTTGAGAGCAGCCTGGACAACATAGCAATACCCTGTCTTAAAAAAAAAAATTTAAACTAAGAAAATTAGCAGGCACAGTGGTGCATGCCTGTATTTGGTGCTAGCTACTCCTCGGTAGTCCGGGGTGGAAAGACAGCTTATGCCTCAGGAGTCTGAGGCTGCAGTGAGTCATGATCGCACCACTGCACGCCACCCTGGGTGACTGAATGAGACCTTGTCTCAAAACTAAATAAATATATGTATATGTGTATATGTATAAATATAAATATGAATATAAATATATATATACATTTATTTAATTACAACTACTTTTTCCTTCTTGTTTCACCAAAATGCAAGTAATGGAAAGAGGAAATAGTTTTATGTGAGTCACTTTTTGCTAATATCTTGCCAGGTTAAGATCCTTAAGTGAACAAGAAATAAACTATACCAAAACAAAAAGGACAGGCAGTATTGCTGATTTATGTGGAAGCAAGTGACAAACGAATTTCCATAGACAAACAATGATAAATCACCTAACAAGTTCAGTTACAAGCTGAACAATCACTGCAGACCGATGCACATTTATATTCTATGTTAGCATTTCTGCATGTCTTATAAAACAAAATCCAAAATCCTTTAATTTTGCATTTTGGTGTTTTCATGTTTTCAGCATATCACAAAGTTAAACTAGGTCGGATTATTTAAGCAAGCACAAACTATGTAACCATCTTAGCATGCATCCATAAATATTGTAAAATTATCAGAATCTGACCTAAGCCACCCATTTATCACCTTTTACTTTCTTTCCAACTCATTTACTTGTCCCTGCCTGCCCACCAACACACACACATCAACACACACACACACACACACACACACTCTCTCACTGAGAACTCACAGCAATGTTACAATTACTAAGACAAACAACCTTATAATCTATCCTGACAGATAACCTACAGATAAGAAGGGCTTATGGGTTTTAACTTTTGTTCTTGTTTGTAATTTCAAACTTGCATAAGCTTGATATTTCACTTCTTCATTCTTTTTCACTTCAACCTGGTCAAGAATGTCTTGCTGGGTAGCATGTTACAGGTGATTACAATCAGCCCTTTTCCTTCTCAAACAATCAACTGTTGAATTAAAAAAAAAAAAAACCTTCAATTCACCTAGCAGGCAATACTGGGAGAAAAGATATAACGCCTCTTTTATAAGACTTTACAGCTTATTGGTGAGAAGAGAGTTCCAAACATCTCTTGAAAGGCGATTTTGAGCTCTATTCCCTGATTCCTTAAACACAAATAAAAGCTTAAAAAAAAAAAACTATTTTCACAAATACTTACTGAGTACCTACTATGTGCACGGAACTATTTTAATCACCAAACAATTTCATCTTTGCAAGAGCCATAACATTAATTACAGTGAGGAAAATCAACATTCTTTTTTCTATCTATTATTTTAATTCCAGATCTTCTTATTAGTGAAAGAACAATGGAGTCAGGATTGTCATTCTTTCAGGGTGTAAAATTGGCTTTAGAAAGTGACTGAAACTAAACAAATTATTTTACATAACCTGTTCTCGAATGCAGCTGTTATTTCTTTATGCTGTTAGAACCATTTCACAGCCTAGACTTCACTGATAAATAAAATGGAACTTACTCATTTTTCCTGCTGCCACGTCTTAAGATGAGATTCTCTTTCCAACAGACTTGATTCTATTCGAGTAATTTCATGGATTTAAAGACTTTGGGTTACATAAAATGTGATATCATCTAAGCCTTAATTAAAGTTTTATTAGTTGTCACAGCAATATTCTTGCATGTGATAAAAGAAAGCCTTCTTAAAGTCAAGTTGCATTTTTGGAGGGCTGTGATCATTTTTGTGGGGACAATGATCCTCACATGATTTCCTGTCCTGGTAGTATAGATTCTCAACTTACTTATGCATCTACTGATTGTCTTCTCCCATGCCTATAAATGAGCTCAAATCTCCTTTGCCAGCGAAAAACCTCTCTCTTCTCTTACGTTCCCCTCTGGCCACTCCATCTCCATCATTTATTTCCCAACCACACTTTTTTTCTCTTTTGAGACAGGGTCTCACTCTGTTGCCCAGGCTGGAGTGAAGTGGACCAATCTTGCCTCACTGCAGCCTCAACCTCCTGGGCTCAAGTAATCCTTCCACCTCAACCTCCTAGACTCAAGTAATCCTCCCACCTCAGCCTCCTGTGTGGCTGGGACCACAGATATGCACCACTACATCCTGCTAATTATTTTTATTTTTGTAGAGCTGGGGTCTCACTTCGTTGCCCAGGCTGGTCTCAAACTCCTGGGCTCAAGTGATCCTCCTATGTCAGTGTCCTAAAGTGCTGAAATCATGGACTTGAGTCACCACATCTGGATCCCAGCCACGTTTTTTAAAAGGCTGGCATGTCGTCCATGTTACTGCATCCTCCTCTGACCTTCTTCACTATCCTACCACAATCTGCCACCAGCCAGCCACTATTCCTCCACCAAAACCACTCTTACTGAATTCCCCAATCCACACTAGTGATTCTGCTTTTCCCAATCTGCCTCTCACTCTTGGTCGCTCCCCCTATATCTCCCTCCTGGGCCCATTCCTCAGTTTACCCTTCTCTGACTACCTCTCTAGGACTCTGAACTTGACCCTCTGCTCTTCTCTGATTATTCTTGCTCTCTGGCTAGTTTCTACCACCACCAGGTACACCTGGATGATTTGACATCCTCATCTCATCTGAGCGCTCCCTGCTGAGCCCCAGTCCTGGGCGAGTTGCTGTCTCCACTGGTATGTCTGACGAGCACCTCGGTACTCACCAAGTCTAAAGTTGAGATCATTTTTCTATTCCCTAAAGCACCTGGAAAACATGAGAATTACCTTAGCTGTCCTCCCCTTCTCTGAAACCTGCATCACATTCCATCTTTATTGATCAATAGTGCTGAATTTGGTCTGTCTCCAGGCCTGCCCTTCCTGCCTGCTTTCCACACCACTGCTAGGGAGACCCTTCTAACAGCCCATCCGAGTTTGTCACTCAGCTGATAAAAAACCTGTCACTGGCCAGCTGTCAACTTCAGGGGAGAATTCAACACCCAGATGGGTGTGCAAGGCCCTTCCCAGTCTTGAGCCTGCTCTTGCCCAGTAGGCAAGGGCAGTTCCCCAAATATTTCATGGTTCCCTGCCCCAGGATTGTTCTCTCTGTTAAGGATGCCCTTCCATGGTCTCTACCTCCTGTCACTCATACTTCAAATGCAGACCCAGACATGCCTCCCTAGGAAACCTTTCCTGACCCTCTAGGCTAAGACCTATGCTCCCGTTTCTCCAATGCCATAGTGAATGCACCCACTCTCTCTCACATACTTGTATGCACACACCACATTTTCTTACAATTGTCTTTTTTACTTTCCTATTTTTAAAACTTCCTGTTAACCTCTACCTGGCAAAGACTGTATTTTGTATCCTTTCACAGCACAATGCTTGACACATAGGATACATCTAGCAAATGTTTGTAGAGTGAATGCATAATTCTTCTCAAAGCTAAACCTCACCATCAACCCCAACTTAACAGCATATTAATGTCATTTTAATCCAGTCATCTCAGTCCTTTTGAAATAATTGTATCTTGAGCCAATTTTGTTTAGTTTATAGTCTAATCCAATTAGATAATTTGGAAAGCTTGAAAAGTTCTACTAATATCTGATAATATTAACAAACAGTCTATGAGTACATGTGTATTAAAATGGTGGCATAGGTGGCATACAGATAGTGTAGCAAATGGGACATTGATTTGGTCCTCAGGGCCACCTATCCTCTTTCTCGATCAATTTTCTCTCAGTCCCTTTTTGGCATCTGTCCCTCTGCCTTTTTTAACTCCTGCCTCTTCACAGACACACACACACACACACACACACACACACACTCTCTCTCTCTCTCTCTCTCTCTCTTTCTCTCTCTCTCTCTGTCTTTCAGTGATTTTGTGCTGTTCTTGATCTAACCAGGGTCCTTACCAAAGGCTTCCTTTCCCAGTCCACTGGAACTTGGACACTCTACCTGCCTGCCTAGCACACCTGTTGTAGGTTTCAAATGGAGAGGATATGGATGACCATTCCTCCTCCTTGACAAATACTTCACATTGTCCAAGATATATTACCTAAACCCAAATAAATGACTCTATAAGTTAATGACTACCTGCAAATTCATGCAGGAACAAGGACTGGTTCCACTGCTCTCAACACCATGAAGATGTCCACTTCTATTGCCCATATGTACAGGGCTGGCCTCAACTAAAACACTAAAGGCGTCCATTCAGTTCTGGAGGGAAAAAAAAGCAAACTATGAAATGGCCAGGAAACTCTGAACCCTAGATGTTTTATAAAGATTTGTATTCACTTTTTATTTTGACATTTCTTATCTTCTCTTCTTTGATGCAATCTTAGGACAGCTGTCTTATTCTTACACATAGATTGCTTACCTTTTCAATGACTTCTCTAACACACAGGTAGCATTTTGGATCCCTTTATAAATAGAGAATCATTATCCAAGAAAAGGTAACTTGTCATCCAAGGGAACTGTGTAATCTCCTAAGGTGGTTTATTTATCCCTAGAAGCAAGTACATTAATAAGGTCAAAGTATTATTTTCTCGCTTCAAAGTAGATGACACAGCAGAATTTCGCTTCGTGTCCTCAGCCCATGCCAAGGAAACTGTTTCTGAGATCTTCATCTCATTTTACACAACATGAGTTTGTTAAAAAATAAATCCCTTGAGTGTTCTTTTAATGCATGTTTTATTGGAATAATGTTCTTCAGATCCAGATCTGGCCCTGGGCTATCAATGAGCTAGGGGGAGGACTGTGAATAAGAGAAATGCTTTGCATTCCAGCAGGCAGCCATGCAAGTCCCAGCCTGCTGGACGTGCAGTCAGCACTCCTAGTTAGATATTGCTGCCTGCAATTTACTGCTCCCATGGCCATCCAGGGCTCTCAGTGGCTTGAATTTTTCCCAGACTACAACAGTAGCACCACACAGGACTATCACTAGACCAAAGGTGATGGTTTTATCTCTGACACTTTGAAATACAGATACATCACTAACTAATATTTAATGAGATTAAGTAAAGTTTTCAGAGAAAACGCCCTGCCCCTTTTTGTCTCTGCCTCTGACATCCTTAACTTCCCACTTCCAATTTCCTCCACACCTTTAGAGAACGGACATTTCTGACAACAGCTATTATGACTAGAGAGACGGGTAGTTTTACTGCTGTGTTACAGATGAAGAAATGGAGGTTCGGGGGTTAATATTTTTGCCCAAGGTCAAAATGGCAGCGAGAAAATGTCAGAGCCAAGATTTGGACTCAAGCCCATCTGGCATCAAAAGCATCCTTTTAGCAACCACCAGACTTTGGAATGTTGTCTTCCCTGGAGAACTTTTCCACCACTCACATCCCCGCGGGACTCTTCACTGGCTCTCTCATGCACCCACAAGTATTGGTTTGTTCCTTGCACTATATCCACGTTATATACATGATCATAGTCTCTTGTAAATCACACCCCTTATGTATAGAAAGCATGTCTTTTCCTGTCTTACACAGTGAATTACAAAATTCAATTAACAGTAGAAACATCTTCCAGCTGAAGTCATCGTGGTGGAGGAAAAGGTTAACTAACATAAAAATTAGGCAAATTGAACTTTACAAAGGTATTTCAAATTATATCATGAAATGTCATATATTTTAAGCACACATCACACATAAATGTGTAACATATGGCAATCTCCAACTTACATATAAAAAATATGAGATAGAATGGGTAGGTTTCCAATTAACCTACAACAGCCTATTTTATATCTAATAAGTGCATTGATGCATTCCTCCATGTTTCTTTTCAATTACTGATTAGTTATTGAAAAAATGAATGGAAGGAGACATGAGTTAACACATTTATTAGAAGCAAGACAGACCTTTGTGGGCTATTCAATAAGTCAGTCAGCAATTTTTAAATTAAGAGCCTACTATGTGCTACCTGCTATGTCTGAAGTGTAGTTTTACTATTTTTGTTTTACTTCTAAATTTTTCAAGTTCTGGAAAATCCCAATAAACAAAAGTATTAAACAAAAAAAATGAATAAGCATTGGCTATGGAGCACTTATGGTCTGTTTGATGAGTTATTTCTGGGTACAGATTACTGGACTAATAAAAACTATGACATGTCATCCATGAAATAGTTAAAGCTCTGGGTGTATACCTAGTAATGGGATTGCTAGGTCAAAAATATAAATCATTCCACCATAAAGACAAAAGCATGTGAAAGTGCACTGCAGCACTATTTACATTAGCAAAGACATGGAATCAACCTAAATGCCCATCAATAATGGACTGGATAAAGAAAATGTGGTGCATATACAGCATGGAATACTATGCACCCACAAAAAAGAATGAGATCATATCCTTTGCAGGAAAATGGATGGAGGATATTATCCTTAGCAAACTAATGCATGAACAGAAAACCAAATACTGCATGTTGTCACTTATAAGTGGGAGCTAAATGATGAGAACACATGGACATAAAGAGGGGAACAAAAGACACTGAGGCCTACTTGAGGGTGGAGGGTGGGAGGAGGGTGAGGAGCAGAAAAAATAACTATTGGGTACTAAGCTTAGTACCTGGGTGACAAAATAATCTGTACCACAAACTGCTGTGGCACAAGTTTACCTATGTAACAAATCTGTACAAGTACCCCTGAATCTTAAATGAAAGTTAAATAAAAAAAGAGTTAAAGCTTTCTCTTTCATGGTTTCCCACTGCCTGGAAAGTTTATCTATGCCCATAGGAAAAATAAAATAAGGACAGGAACTGTCAGGCAAATAAAGGAAGACACTAAATGAAACACCAAGAAAGATTGGAAAAATAAGACCCAGGTACAAGAATTGAATATGTAATATCAGAATGAGACAAAAAAATTACCTAAGAAAACCAATAGAGAAGAATCTATCACCACCATCCGAGATTTGAATCATTTTAATGAGAATATGCCCTACCAAATGAAATTATGCAGGAAAATTTATTATTTATCAAGTCCCTTCTATATACCAAGCACTATGAAAGGTGCCAAGAAAATAAACAAACAAACATAAAAATGGAAAAGAACCTGGTTCCTACCCTCATAGAGCTTACAATTTAGTGGGCAGAATAGCCCTCAATTGAATACTTATACAAATAGCAATATAAATGAAAACTCTGGTGGATTTCTCAAGACTCTTTCATCGGCAAGTAACCAATCCCAACTCAGAATCAGAATTTCCTGGTTTTTGCCATTGGGCAGTCCAAGATCGCCTATGGACAGCTGTAGACTTTTATCTTCCCCATGCAGCAACTCCCAGAAGAAAGACAGAAAGACAGGGAGGGAAGGAAGGAAGGAAGGAGGGAGGGAGGGAGGGAGGGAAGGAGGGAGGGTAGACCTTCTCTTTTCCAGATCATAGTTAGGGAAAGACCAGTTAGCCTGAGGGCCAAGGGTGAAGGTATACTCTGCATGGCCACTTTTTGGACACAAGCTGGTTATGGGAAATATACCACTACTATAAGAAACCCAAGAGAACAACATACAGTGCGGAGAGGACGTTCCTAAATAATGGGAGGATGCTGTTACCAAAGGATGAGAGCAAGAGAGATTGAGCAAATAAAAATATCAGATGTTCACACTGTACAATGAGTATGGAAGAAAGGAAAAACTCTGGAGAATGTTTCAAGAAAAACAATAAAAGCCAAGGTAAGAAAAAAAATGTGCTCTGAGTATAACAGAAACAAACTCTTGAGTACATGGAAGATGCTTTCCTGAACTGATTAAAATGCGAGCCAGTGGATTACATTAAGACCATTAAAAGAGTTAATTACAGTCACTGAGTGCAGTAGTAAGAGACCGTTTGGATTCTTTTGTTGAAAAATATTTAAAGGCTGCCCAGTGATCTGTATCTGAAAAATCTCTTAAATATCTAATTCCCAGTGGGTATTTCCCAGTTGGAATCTTTCGTCTTGAGATAGGTGGATAGCTAATTATGCAAATTTCATGGCTCTATCTCTAATTTCTATTTCATTCATTGTTTATCCATGTACCATTTTTAACTATGGAATTTTCTCCAGAGAAGCAAATTAACCAATTCTAATATTTTATCAGACAATTCAAGTTGTGGATTATAAATTATTAGAGAGGATTAAAATTGTCCTTTCCCAGCCTTTGAAATGTTACTCAGAGTTACAAAGCTCAGAAATGTAAAACTACTCTTGATAATACCAGTTAAAATATTCCTTTCTCTCTTCTTGCTAGCTTGCTATATGACTGCATCATTTGTAAATCATCCTTTGTAAATGAGTTCTCAGTTCTTTATACATGACAAATTCCCTTACTCTGCAGTCACTTCATCTCTACCTTCTCTGTACATTTTGTCATTGTTTTAAGTTTTATTTTTGAGACAGAGTCTCACTGTCACCCAGGCTGGACACCCCCACCTCTTGGGTTCCAATGATTCTCATGCCTCAGCCTCTGAGTAGCTGGGACTACAGGCGCCTGTCACCACACCAGGCTAATTTTTTGTATTTTTAGTAGAGGCGTCCCAGAGTGTTGGAATTATATGAATGAGCCCCCGTGCCTGGCCTGTCATTGATATTTTAACCCAGGATATCACATTATAGAAATTATGACTGAGAAATTTTGCCCAAAGAAACATATGGTAAGAAAGTATCAATAAAACTCTTTTCATGAGTGATAAACCTGAAAAAATACAACACCATTTATAAAAGTGGAACACTAACAAGCATCCTACAGCACATTTTCAGAGAGCTTCCTATACTTGGAGCTCAGGAGGCATTGGGAATCAGTCATAGAAGGCAGTTTATTGTAAAATGTAGGCACAAGTAATTACTATTGTTGATCAGTGAAATGATGAAAACATGTAGGGTGCACTTGGGTAAAACGCCAGTCTCAGACTTGGTGCTGGGGCAAAAACACTAAATTTAAAAAATGATTCACTATACCAAAAATCAAGGCTAAGTGGAGACCTGGAATAAAAAAAGGGAGAAAAGGGTGCAGCAAAAAGAGGTAAAGGCATGTGCAGAATTTCAGAACAGAGACAATGTATAGGGATCCTGAGGAAGGGCAGAAAGTGCTGAACTTGAACCTGAAGAGGTCGAACAGGACCAGGTACCTTCAGCATGAGAGCAACAGGAAGGCACAGGAGTGGTTCCAACAGAGGAGGGACACAGCCAGATTTGCATTTTTGAAAGATCTTTCTGGCTGTGGAATGAAGAATGGGTTCCAGCAGGGCAATTTTGGAGGCAAGGTGGGAAGCTTTTGCAGTAAGCCAGGCTAGAAAGGCCAGGCCTGTTGAAGACAGGACAACTGAACTGGGGATGGAGAAAAGCCATCTGAAGTCAAACACCATTGCTTGGCTTTAAAAAATATCAGCTCTTTACTAGCTGTGCCTGCTTACAAACTTCTTTTCTAAAAACAGCTTGACAAAACTGAGATTGCACCAATCTGGCTTCCTGTATGGAGCTGTTTTGAAACGTCCAGACAATGAGACAGTCATGTGCAGAATGACTTTAAATCTTGCTTGTTTTTAAAAATATCTGAAATGAACAACAGATGTTAAAAGGATAATGAAGGCTAAACAACCAAGAAATAAAACAAGCTGCCTGGCTTTTCCATGTACTCCTGATTATAAAATGCTCAGATCACTATGCCTGAGTTCAGAGCCGTAGCCAGTCATGGACTGTGCTGAGCTGGAGGTGGAGTTCACATTTTCAAATGAAGCATGAAAATTGTAAACCTCTAATTCGCAAATGCCTGTGATCTAAATAAAATCATAAATTCTATTATCTATAGAGTGGTAGCAACTTGCAAACTGTACTGTCTTTCAAAGTAAATCTCCAATGAGATCAAAATGAATCAGCTGGTGAGCAAATATTAAGGAAAATCCAAAATCTTGGAGATTTTACGATTCTTTCAGAGCTGTTTCTTAAGATGCAGCAAACTTAAGACAAAGTCTTGGTTGGAATATTGCTGGTCCAGACATAAGATGCTAAGAGGCACGCTGCAAAAATGTCACCACGTCCATGTGTTATTTGCCTTCAGTTCACTTTGTGATAGTTCCTAAGAAGCCAGGTATTAATATTCCCTTCCCTTAGCTGAGTTGTTCATTTTAATTAACCTATCATTCCCCTATTTGTTTCCTAAGAAACAACTGGATGTACGGTTAGTTTGACGATGTGATAAGAAAACCCCCCAGTTCTCCATCTAGAAACATCATTTCAATTAAAAACAGGTCACTGCCAAATAGTCACCATTAACATTTGTTATGATGTCTGGGTGCAGTGGCTCACGTCTGTAATCCCAGCACTCTGGGAGGCCAAAATGGGTGGATCACTTGAGGTCAGGAGTTTGAGAAAAGCCTGGCCAACATGGAGAAACCCCATCTCTACCAAAAATACAAAAATTAGCCAGGTGTGGTGGTGCGCCTGTAGTTGCAGCTATTCAGGAGGCTGAGGCAGGAAAATCACTTGAACCCGGGAGGTGGAGGTTGCAGTGAGCCAAGATCGTGACACTGTACTCTAGCCTGGGCAACAGAGTGAGACTCTGTCTCAGAAAAAAAAAAAAATGTTATGAAGCTCTGTGGTTCTTGTTCCGGCCATTAGATGTTTTAGGAAAAAAAATTACATAGTCTCCCAGCTGTTTAGAAATTAAATTCTTTACAAAATGATCCAGAGATTTAATGGGATTGCAGTCAAAAGCCCAAGACTTTGTAGCAAAATCTGAAATGTTTATTTTAAAATGGCTCTGGAAAAGGAAAGAGTCTCCTGAAATAGCTAACTTCTGAAGAGCAAGAACAAGGAGGACGGGTTTGCTTCATCAGATATAAAGACTTATTATAAAGCTATAGTAATTAAGACTGTGTGTCAGTAGAGGTATAATTATGGGTTCCCCTACCCCCTTTATCTTCAAAGTACATTATCTTAGCAGGGCTTATTTCAGAATTTATCTTTTTGGAGTAGACCTTTCACAAACCCAATAATCCAGAAATTCTAGCTCTAAATAGAAGTCAAGCATCTCCTGCATGTAAACAGGAAAAGACATTTGCAAGGATGCTCATACGCTGATATTCACAAGAGCACTAATTATCCATGGAAGGAAAATAGAATAAATCAGTTGTGGACCAGCAGATTATAATTAAGACCAACCCAAGTACAAGCAGTTACTAAAAACAAAACAGCAAGTGATGTGATTTATTACACAACTCGGTCTCCACCAAGACTGTTTCACAACATACCCATCAGTATCTTACAAGTCTTTCCATATTAACAAATGTGACCATGAGATTCTGATATAAGAGCTATATTCACTCACACTTTATATAAAACAAAAGGTTTTCATAACATTCATTTAGTTTGAACAAAAAATAAGTATTTTCTAATGCTATATAAAAATTTTAAAGCCAAGTTATGATTTAAAGTAGGTACAACTCAGAGAGAGATCCAAGATGGCAGATTAGCAACAGCTCAGGATTGTAGCTCCCAGTGAAAGCACAGAGAGCCAGTGGACGCTGCAATTTCAGACCAATTTCTGTTGCCCACAAACTGGGAGCTACACAGCGGAGGAGCCACGCGGGTCGCCAGCACGACTCTTTTAGCCGGTGCGCCGCAGTGCTTCTCGGTGCGGAGTATACGGGACTTGTGCCCTCTGAGTCCGGCTTAGTTGGTTCCATCCCCACAAGGAGAACAGCAATTGGAAGCGCTGAGGACTGAGAGTTTCACAGTAAGCACAGCTGAACCTGGGAAGGCCTAGCTCTGTGGGGAAGGGGCGTCTGCCAAAGGAAAACTAAGAAACAGAAAAAACTTCATCACC
>CAUYLG010051798.1:0-43522 GCA_963573385.1 Cacajao melanocephalus | reverse complement strand
GGCTCCTCCGCCGGGAATCTCCTAGTCTGTGGGCAACAAAAATTCGTCTGAAAGTGCGGCGTCCACTCGCTCTCTGCGCTTTCACTGGGAGCTACAATCCTGAGCTGTTGTTAATCGGCCATCTTGGATCTCTCTCTCTCTCTTTAAAATTTTTAGAAGCGCTATTCACCATTTTGGAAAATCCCATCACCTAGAGAAATGCCAGTGGTGCTGAGTGGCCACTGCTGCACATCTGGACCTTTCTGCATTCACAGCTGTTGTCTTGTTTGTTCAGTGTTATGGATGGGTGTCAGCAGGAGAACTACTTTTTGTCTTCAAACAAGAGTTTTACAGGAACATTTGTTCAGTGACATATATAATATTTTACTAGAGGCCAGACACGGTGGCTCACGCCTGTAATCCCAGCACTTAGGGAGGCCGAGGCGGGTGGATCACCTGAGGTCAGGAGTTTGAGACATGGTGAAACCCCATCTCTACTAAAAATACAAAAATATTAGCTGGGTGTGGTGGTGGGTGCCTGTATTCCCAGTTACTCCAGGGACTGAGGCAGGAGAATCACTCGAACCTGGGCAGCAGAGGTTGCAGTGAGTCGAGATCATGCCATTGCACTCCAGCCTGGGCAACAAGAGCAAAATTTCATCTCAAAAAAAAAAAATTTACTAGAAGTCCATCTCATTTTATTTCTTCTGTACATTACACTGAGGGCAACACTTACACACACATACACTTCCCTGAAATTTTATGTATAGCTAGGTTTTATTAGCTGTGAATTCTATCACGATGATAAAAGAGACATTAAAAAGTATGCTATAAAGGTGAGCACTGAACCTACTACAATGGGAACCATCAATTTAGAGGAAAATAGCTCTGAGAAGAGGTATTGGAAGAAAGTGGGCTTTCTAGTTATGGGGGAGAAATAGACGCTGGAAAATTAACAGGCCACCTGCAGCAGGAAGGTATTTCAAGATAAGGCAATAGGAAAAACCTTTAAATAATAAGAGGGCTAACATTTACTTACACTATCTAAGCTCTCTACATGCATTATCACTACTTTAGCCTTCATTATCACCCTAGGAGGTAAGTTGTATTATTTCCCCCACTTTACAGATGAAGAAACTGAGGCACAGAGAAGTTGAAGAGGTTGTCACTTGTCATGCAGCTACTAAATGATAAAATCAAGTTTGGGCCCCAGCTCTGTGGTTCCACAGCTCAGGATCTAGCAGCTAGCTATTCCCATCCACCACTGGAAGAAAATGGGTGTTTCTCAGGGAAGGCACTGATTGCATTCGGGACAGGACATACTTTTGCCATGCAGGACTGCTTCGTTCAAGGAAGCCTTTTTAATGTCCCTGATCCCTGCCTCTAAATGTCAGCAGCATCTCCCTCATTGTAACCACCTAAAATATCCTCTCTCTCTCATCCTTAAGAAACACACAATTGCCCTAAGCAGTTACGAACAGCTGTTTTAGAAACTATTTCAAACACCTGTGTTCATGAGAGCACAGGTTACACTTTGAAAAGGTATCTTCACTTTAAGAGCTGAGAGGGTCAACTAATCCAAAGGAAATAATCTCCTGCACTATGAAGCTAAATTAGGGAGGAGGAAGTGGGGGGACCCTCCCGATACCCCTTAAAATAATAGTTCAGGGGCCTGATGAAGACCTTTGGAAGACCTAAGCACTAACAAACTCTGGTGCACCTTCCTCCTCAATATGTGAGTCAGCTGAAGAATACTAAATAAAGCATAAAACACAAACACACACACGTCTTCCCTCTAGGTTATAAAATTCCAGGTAAGTTCATTAAGGTAAACTTTTTATTTTGGTTTGCTGGATAATTAGCTTATTTTTAGACTGCTATTGGGTGATTTGAGACTGACATTTTGGATTTATCTGCAGAACCAGTGAGGTTTGATATAAAAATACAGTTTCCCAAGTCCTAACCTCTAAAAGGAATCCAATTTTATAGGTCCCAGGAAGAGTCCAGGAACTTGTAATTGTAAGAAGCTCTCCATGTCACAACTGGCATTGTCATAGACTGCTGAGCTATAAACAGATACTTCTGCCCTGGGCAAGTGTTTAACAATAGATGTGGAAGCTGAGCATGAGCCAAGTGAGGTGGCTCATGCCTGTAATTTCAGCACTTTGGGACACTGAGATGGGAGGATCACTTGAGCTCAGAAGTTCAAGACCAGCCTGGGCAACATGGCAAAATCCTGTCTCTACAAAAAAATACAAAAACGTAGCCAGGTGTGGTGGCATATGCCTGTAGTCCCAGCTATTCAAGAGACTGAGAATAGCTCAGGGAGAATCACCAGAGCTCAGGGAGCTTGAAGCTGCAGTGAACCGTGATTGCACCACTGCACTCCAGCCTGGGCAACAGAGCAAGATGCTGTGTGTGTATATATATAAATATATACGCAGAAAGAGAGAGAGAGTGTGTGTGTATTAGTACATTCTCGTGCTGCTAATAAAGACATACCTGAGACTGGGTAATTTATAAAGGAAAGAGGTTTAATTAACTCACAGTTCAGCATGGCTGGGGATGCCTCAGGAAACTTACAATCATGGAGGAAGGGGAAGCAAACATGTCCTTCTTCACATGGTGGCAGAAGTGCAGAGTGAAGCAGGGGGAAAGTCCCTCGTAAAATCGTCAGATCTCGTGAGAACTCACTCACTATCACGAGAACAGCATGAGGGTAACCACCCCCATGATTCAATTACCTCCCACCAGGTGCCTTCCACAACATGTGTGGATTATGGGAACTATAATTCAAAATGAGATTTGGGTGGGGACACAGCCAAACCATATCATATATATACTCTGTGTGTGTGTATATATATGATGGGAGGGAATGGAGGAAGGAAAGAAGGAAAAAAAAGCAGAAAGGAAGACAGAAAGATGGAAAGAAAGCTGAGCATAAACAAACCCGGTGACCCAGGACTTCTATTCCTAGATATGCACTCAATAGAAATATACACTTAAGTTCACCAAAACATGTAAAGTAATGTTCATAGCAACACTATTAGTAATAGCATGAAACTGCAAACAACCCAAATGTCCAACTAGAGAGGAACAGACAGTGTTATATTTGTAAACAGTAGAATATTACACAAACTATGCTATAACATGCAACGACATGGGTGAATCACAGAAACATGGTAGATGAAAAAAGCCAGAAATAAAAGAATACTTACTGTATGATTTTGTTATATGAAATGCAAGAACAGAAAAAATTAATCTATGCAATAGAAGTCAGAGAGAGGCTACCCTCTGGGGAGGTATTATTGACTAGGACGGCACATGAAAGAGCTTTCAGGAGTGTTAAAATGCTCTATATCTTGATCTATATAGATGTATACATATGTAAAAATCAAGAAATACACTTAAGATTTATGTACTTACAAAATAAACAAAAATATAGCTCCACAGGTGATTCTGACGCCCCACCAACATTGGAAAAAGGGACCTATTTTACCCACACCAAAAATAAGTTATATTCTGAATATTGCTAATTAAGAGCTAAAGCTTCCAACAGCTCAATCTGCTTTGTTCTGACCTCATAATCGGCAAAAAATTGAGCTTGTAAAATAGGTAAATTAGTTGCTGGTTATATGCTCTACAGAAGTGTTCACCATGGGGTTTCTTTAAATGACAGGTTTCCTTAGGTGCATTTAAAAATAAGATCTAAGTTGCCAAAGGCTATTTATTCACAAATGTTAACAGATGCGTGAAGTAATCCCCTCCATTTCAGTGTTCGGGCGGGTAAGGAGAGGATGAAAAGAGGGAATTCTGTCTTAATACTCCAGACAGAAGTCAGAGCTTCTCAAAGCTATAAGAAAATGCCATCCTGAAACTGCTCTGTGTTTCGAGCACTGTTTTATGTGGGTGGAGGGAACACTCTTAGAGAATGTTAGAAAAGGACCACAGAAAATCCAATTGACTCAAAAATGTAATGAGCTCAATGTGGAAAGATGAAGGTGGCATAACACAGTACATTTCAAATGGCAGCATGCATTGGAATCACTGTGATCTCACTGCCATGCAAATGCTGAAAAGGAATGAGAGTCTGCATTTCCGACAATGTCCCAGGTGAAGCTGCTGCTGCTGGGCTATGCGCCACATTTTGAGTAGGAAGGACACAAGGGAACTAACTCACATAGATTAGCTCACTTAATCCTCACAACCATACTCTAAATATAGCTACTATCCCTGTTTTATAGACAAGGAAGCTGAGGCAGAGAATGGCTAAGTCACACAGCTAGCAGGTGGGATTTGAATTCAGGCCTGTCTAACCCTAGTTTTTGCTGCCAACACAACCAGGGACAGAGCAGAGCTTGAGCTGACAAAGCCTTTCTTCTCCACTCTGTCCTTCCAACCCTCACTCCTCTTCCTCCCACCATCCACAGCTCTGAGAGTAGACAGCTTTCAGCCAGCCAGCTTGACTGTCTCCGATTATATTCAACTAGAATTGGAAGGCTATTCTTGGTGACCGAATATAGATGAGTACCTTGGTAACATCCCTCCCCTCCCTGTAGCCCTCCACGCCCTTGTTGAAGCTGAAACTTCAGAAGAATACCAATAATTATGAGACGGCCAGATGCCGAGATGCAGAATTTACCCTGACTCCTCCAGGAATGACCTTGGTCCCAGTTGCTTGCATGTAAGTCCTTCTTGCAGTGTTGCAGGTCCTTCATGCATCTGTTAACATTTGAATCTTGCAATGCTTCCCCTTCCCCTCACAGCCCATACCACAATTACACAGCAGTGGAGAGTATAAAAGTGCTTCTTTTTAAAACACTGCATTTACAGCTACATTCTCTACTTTTTCCTCTAGTGGATGCACCACATTGCATTTTAAAAGGTGGGTTCCCAGGGTGCCAAATGGTCTCCATGGTGAGAAGAGGTTGGAAACACAGAGTGGTTAAATTTCCAAGGTACAACAGCATCCAAAACTGTTGTGGCCACCCACCACTCCTGTCTCACTCTGAGAACTCTAAACACAGACATAACAGTGCCTGCAGGTGGCTGTGGATCTGGAACAGGTGCTGGTTCTACCAGCAGTGCTGGGCTTCACTGGAGGGTTTCATCCAGGTTCCCATACTGCAATGGGTAAGGCTCTGAGTTGACACCACTGCGCATGCATTGGCTGTATAATGTTTAGAAAAAGAGATTCCTCCCTCTGCCTCCCCTGGGCCTTCTAGGTACATTGAGGGTACCAGAAACACGAACACCAGCCAAAAAAAAAACCCAAACCTGGAGTAACTATATTAATTTCATACAACACTATTGTATGTAATTAATGTAATTTGTTTGTAGAACAAAGTTTCAGGGAGAAAAACCAATCAGATGGCTTTGCATAACAGTAGAGGTGTCAATTTTCTAAGGAGGCATAACACTTCTAAACATGTATGTACCCAGTAACAGAACATCAAAATACATGAGACAAAAAGTAATAGAACTAAAAGGAGAAAAAGACATATCCACAAATATAGTTGGAAACATCAGCATTCCTCTCTTAACAACTGACTCAACAAATAGGCATAAAATCAGTATTGACATAGAAGACAATATCACCCACCAACTGGATCTAATTAACATTTATAGAACAATCTATCCAACACCAGAAGAATGCACATTTGCCTCAAGTGTGTGTAAAATACTCACCAAGATATACACACTCATCACAGTCTGGTCCATAAAGCAAACCTTAACAAATGTAAGAGAATTGTAATCATAACAATTTTGTTCTTGAATTGTAACAAAACTGGACTAGAAAACAATAAAAGAAAGACAGCTGGAAAATCCACCAAATATTTGAAAATTAAACAATACACTTATAAATAACTCATTGAGACTCAAGAGGAAATGGCAAGGGAGATTAAAAAATATTGGATGGAATGAAAATGAAAATAAAACATATCAAGATTTGTGGAATGCAACTAAAGCCATGGTTAGATTTACAGCACTCAAATGTTTATAAGTGAAAAAAAGAAAAAGCTAAAACCAGTAATCAAAGCTTCTACTTCAATAAACCAGAGAAAGAAGAGCAAATTTAAATTCAAAGAAAGCAGAAGGAAAGAAAAACAAAGAGCAAAGCAGAAATCAATAAAATTGAAAAGAATGGAGACAAATAATAAAACCAAAGCTCATTCTTAGAGAAGATGGATAAAACTGATAAATCTCTAGCAAGAGTGACCAAGGAAATAGACAAAGGAAACAAATTAGCAATATCTGAAATGAAAGAAGGCACATCACCTCTGAAGCCACAAACCTAAAAGGATAACGGAATACTGTGACCAACTCTACTTCCTTAAATTCAACAACTCAGATGAAATGAAACAATTCCTCGAAAGATACTAAATATTAAAACTCACCCAAGAAGAAACAGATAACCTGAATTGCCCTATGTCCATTAAAGAAATTAAATGTGGAGTTAAAAATCTTCCAGAAAAAAAGAAAAGAAAATGAATACTCCAGGCCCAGATGGTTTTACTGACAAATTCTTCCAAAAATTTTAAGAAAAAAATAATACCAATTCTATACAATCTCCTCCAGAAAACAGAAGAGAATATTTCCCAACTCATTTGATAAGACCAGCATTACCCTAATACCAAACCAGACAAAAACATTATAAGAATACAGACCAAAAAATAAAACAACCTCCCCGTAAACAAAAACAAAAACAAAAACAACAAAACACATTATTCCTCCAGCAAGACTCATTCTCCCAGCATTCCTTGTAGCTGAGACCTCATCACGTGGCACAGACTCCACCAATCAGATAGTGACATGTGATATTTCAATTCAGAAGTGAGCAAATGGCTGGGCACAGTGGCTCATGCCTGTAATCCTAGCACTTTGGAAGGCCCAGGCAGGTGAACTGCTTGAGCCCAGGAGTTCAAGACCAGGCTGGGCAACATGGCAAATCTCATCTCCACAAAAAATACAAAAATTAACTGGGCATGGTGTGGCACTTGCCTGTAGTCCCTGCTACTCGGGAGGCTGAGGTCGGAGAATCTCTTGAGCCCAGGAGGCAGAGGTTGCAGTGAGCTGAGATCACGCCACTGTACTCCAGCCCGGATAACAGAGTGAGACCCTGTCTCAAAAAAGTGAAGACACTGGTGTCTAGAGAATCTAACTCCTGTAGAGGGTGTGTGGCTTTCAGAGGCAGCAGAGGCTGTGGTATTCAGTAAAACTGTAGTTTTATTCCTGGTTGCATAGTTCCCAGGCTGACACTGGCACTCCTGGAGATGATGTGAGCTACGTAATCTTTAATTTTCTTCCTGCTTAAGTGCTAGAGTAGATACTGTTATTTGCAACTAAGAAGCCAGACTGACAAGAGAGAAAAGACAGTGAAACGGATAACTATGAAACAGTGTGATAAGGAATGTAAGAAGGGGATGTTCCGGCTATAGATGAAGAGAATGGTCCCCTGAGAGGCACTGCAGCAGACTGGTCATGAGCACGGTTCTTAAGGTCAAAGTTCCGGATTCAAACTCTTGCTCTGCTATGACTTAGCTGTGAGGTATTAGCTCAGTTGCTCAGCATCTCTGAGCATTAGTTTCCTTTTTTCTAAAATGGGACAATAATACCTAGCTCAGAGGAGGATTATAATAATAGAATAACCTTTGTAAGGCAAAGGCTTATTAAACATGGTTAAAAATTCATTAAATAGCAGTTATTAAGCAGCATTATCACCAACCCAGCCAGCAATCTGGAGAAAAGTCAGGAAAGGAATGTTGGAGGAGAGCACATTTAAGCCAGTTATTGAAGAATCAGCCTAAGAACATAGTACATGACTGACAAATCTACAGCCCTGGATTAGCTGGGAAAAGGAGATTGGTATATGGATGAAACAGAACGATATCTTATCTTAAAAACAACATGAATCACAAAAGCATTTATGCTGAATGAAAGATGTCAGATACAAAAGTTACACTCTGTATGATTACATTTATATGAAATCCTAAAATAGGCAAAATAGACTTATAGTGACAGAAAGAGCATAGCAGTTGCCTAAGGTGTTGAGGGGGCGGGTGACACAGAGCAGGAGGACTCTTTCTGGAGTGACAGACAAGCGTCATATCTTGATCGTGGTGGTGGTTACATGGGTGTATGCATTTGTCAAAACTCAGCCTGTACAAGTAAATGGGTACATTGTACTGTATGAAAATTATGCTAAAAACCCAGAATCTGCTCACCTCTATCCCTTGTCAAGCCTTGTCAATAGCAGTTACATTCCCACTTCTGCCCTCTCCACCTGCAAATTGATGGCTCCAAGCTACACAGTTCCCAGCACATCATTACAGCTAGTTAACTTGGAGTCACCCAGACAAATTTCTCTGCCGCCCGTCCAATTTTGAATTAAGTCAGAAAAAGGCAGATTAGCAAAACACTACCAGAGTTAGAATTGATAAGAAACAGATAATTTTCCCAGAACTTCACTAACATCGCCCCTCAGAGATGACTCAATAGAAGCGCTCACCCCCTGGCTGCCTGCCCTCAAAGCCTTTCCCCACTGTATCATCACAGTTTCACTCCACAAATACTTTGTAGACCACCTACCATGTGCCAGACACTGGAGTCTGGGGATACAGTGGTGGTTAATGGGTGTTTGGGGCGCAGTGGAGGACATAGATCAGTTAAAACCGAGATTATAGGACAGCATGGGAAGTGCTGTGTTAGAGAATGGCTGAAAGTACTGGAGGAATGCAGAGAATTAGAAGGAAAAGAAATCAAGGAAACCATCAGGAGGAGGTGACCCTTGAGATAAGTTTTGAAGGAGGAGTAGGAGCTAGATAGATCCTGCTTTTTGAGACACTATGAATAACTATTTTTGGGGGAATTTCTGCAATGTGCCAAATTCTGGGCTCAGCTCTTCACATGGTTTATCTCATTTCAATGATCACAACTACTCTCCCCATCTTCCAGATGAAGAAACTAAGTCTCAAAGGTAAAATGGCTTGTTCAAGTTTACTCGGATGATGATGATTAGTACTTATGGCTAACAATCTCAAACTACTTTCTCTTTGCCAGGTCCTGGCCAGGCATGGTGGCTCGCACCTGTAATCCCAGCACTTTGGGAAGCCGAGGTGAGCGGATCACTTGATGTCAGGAGTTCAAGACCCAGCCTGGCCACCACAGTGAAACCTTGTCTCTACTAAATATACAAAAAAATTAGCAGGGTGTGGTGGCGCATGCCCGAAGTCCCAGCTACTTGGAAGGCTGAGATGGGAGAATCTCTTGAACCCGGGAGGCAGAGGTTGCAGTGAGCCAAGATCGTGCCACTGCACTCCAGCCTGGGCGACAGAGGGAGATTCTGTCTCAAAATAAAATAAACTGTTAGAAATCTTTGCCAGATCCTGATCTGAGTTATTGTACCAAATTCTTTTGACAGTCCTACAAGCTAGATATTATTACTAGAGTCCTTTTTTTAAATTTTTATTATTATTTTTTTATTTTTATTTTTAGAAAGAAAAAGAAAAGAAAGAAAGTGAAAGAAAGAAAAAAAAGAACGAAAGAGAGAAAGAAAGAGGAATAGAAAGAGGGAGAGAGACTAGAGTCCTTTTATACATGAAGAAACTGAGGCTCAGAAAGATTAAGTGATTTACCCTAGGTTATGTGGCTATAAACAATGGATCTGAGGCACAAACCCAGGTAGTCTAACTCCAAAGCACATGTTCTCAAGCATGATTCCACACTGCCAGACTTACTCCAGGGTCTGTGTTCTCAGCCATGAAAATAGATCTCATAGGAAGGTGATGTGCAGGTTAAATGAGCTCTTAGCATGCATCTGGCACGCCGCAAGCACCCTATACTTTTGGCTGCTGTTACTAAGGACTGATACTCAGGCACTAAAAGTGACCCATCAGAGATGACTCAATAGAAGCGCTCACCCCCTGGCTGCCTGCCCTCAAAGCATCCAACACAGGCTTACCAAATGCCTGCCACATGCCAGGCACCATGCTGGGCACTGCGGGAACAGCAATGGAGAAGGATCCAAGAGCCCGGGGGCTTCCCGTCCGCAGAGTGTGTGCAACCCCATTCAAGGCTGCTTGCATCCTAAGGATGCACCAACACTCACAGCAGGAGGTACAACTGTATTTCTGCTCTGGTCTCAAGATACATTTTTTCAAAAAAAGCTCAGCAGAGAAAAAAGTCTGGGAAAAGAAATACTGCAAAATGCTAATAACGGTTGCCTTCAGGGGGCAGGACGATGGATGAGTTTTTTTCTCTTTAATGCTTTCCTGCATTTTATAATTTTTCTCCAAGGGAAAAATGTCAAAAAGATGAGAAATGAGGATGGTCTGGGAGCAGGGACAAAAGGGCCTGTGGGCACGTCCCTGGCTACCTGTCTGACCTGCTTCATTCTCGCAGTTCTGCTACTGGGCTCAGTGTTTGGAGGAGCAGAGGCCCCTTCCCCATCCAAGCTCCTGTCTCTGGTCTTCTGCAGCACGAGTGACACACTTTTCTCACGTCCCATCTCCACATTACCCCCTTCCCCTTAGTTTTCTCCCCTTCTTGACATTCAATTTCATCCAGAAAAATAATGAGACATGGGTTTCTAAATTGGAATGAATAAATGACATTCCTATTCATTATTTAATCTGCTCTCAGACTTGAATGAACACTTCCAGGGGCAATTACCGCAAGACTCCAAATTCATTTCTAGGAAGCAGTTGCCGGCGGCATGCGCAGAAGATACTGACGCCATTCAATATTTATGAGGCAACACTTCCCAAGAATATCAGGCCAGGAAGGCAATTGGAGAAACCTCACCCAGTGAATATGAAAAACGTTTGCTTGGGTTTTATGTTTCCCCTAGAGTTTCGGCAAAGAAAAGAACTTAGTTCTCGCCTCCCCTCTCCCCATGACAAACACACAAACACACTAATTTGGGCTCTTCATCAGCCTGGCTCCTAATATGTTAGGGGACCAGTGTTAGAAACAGCTACACAACATGGATCCCATATACCAAAGAGAGTCCGGGGAGGTCACGTCTGCATGGACTGTTACACTCCAACTACTCTGATGAAATTCAACCACTGAAACATTTCCTGATTATCTACACAGCAGGTGCATAGTGTCTCAAAAACATGACATAAAGGCACCAATTATAAAAGAAGAAATAGATAAACTGATCTTAATGAAAGTAGAACCTTCTGTTCATCAAAAGATCCCATGAAGAAAATAAGGCAAGCCACAGACTGGGAGAAAACATTCACAATACATTTATCTGATAAAAGACTTGTATTCTGAATGCATAATGAAGTCTTGCAACTCAATGAGAAGAGAAAATAGCAGTAGTAGAACAGACAAAAGATTTGAACAGACCCTTCAAAAAAGAAGGCGTACAGATGGCCAATAAACATATTGAAAAGATGCTCAATATCTTCAGTAAATCAGGGAAATGCAAGCTAAAACTGCACTGAACTACTACTACCTATCGATTAGAAGAACAAGAGTTTTAAAGATACCTGACAACACCAAGTGTTACTGAAGATGTAGGGCAACTGGATCTTCCATACATTGCAGGTGGAAATGTAAAGTGGTAAATCCACTTTGGAAAACAGCTTAGCATTTACTGTAAAGGTAAATATATACTTATCATATGACCAAGCAATTTCACTCTGAAGTATTTATACTAGATAATGAAATGTGGGTCCACAAAAAGGCTTGTCTGTCAATGTCCACAGCAGCTTTACTCATAATAGCCAATAACTGGAAATAATAAATAGAAATCAACAGGTGAATAAACAATTTGAGGCATATTCAAAAGATGGAATGTGACTTAGTAATAATAAAGAACAAACTACCAACAGCAGTGACATGAATTATGCATGAAACATAATGCTGAATGAAAGCAGCCAGATATAAAGAGTGGAATCATAGCAAGTGTTAAGAGTCCATACATATAAACTTTAAGAACAGGCAAAACTAACATATAATGATAGAAAATGGATTGGTGGCCAGGCGTGGTGGCTTATGCTAGCACTTTGGGAGGCTGAAGCAGGAGGATTGCCTGAGCCCAGGAGTTCAAGACCAGCCTGGGCAACATGGTAAGACCCTGTCTCTATTTTTTTAAAAAGGGAAAATGGATTGGTGGGTGCCTGGAGTAAGGTGGGGAATGGGGGTTGCCCACCAAGAGATACTAGGGAATTTTTCTGGAAGGATGGAAATGTTCTATATCTTGATTGAGATGATGGTACAAGACTGTTGACATTTGTTAAAATTCATCAAACTCATATTTAAAGTGTGTGCTTTTTATGATATATGCATTATACCTAATAAAGTCAATTAAATTTTAAAAAGAAAAGCCATTTCCTCCAGTTCTAAGATTTAATAATGTTTTTAGGTTTTTTGTTTGTTTGTTTGTTTTTGAGACGGAGTCTCACTCTCTTGCCCAAGCTGGAAAGCAGAGGCGCGATCTTGGCTCACTGCAACTGCTGCCTCCCAGGTTCAAGAGATTCTCCTGCCTCAGCCTCCTGAGTAGCTGGAATAAAAGGTGAGTGCCACCACAGCTGGCGAATTTTTGTATTTTTAGTAGAGACAGTTTCACCATATTGGCCAAGATGGTCTTGAATTTCTGACCTCCCGTGATCTGCCCATCTCAACCTTCCAAAGTGCTGGGATTACAGGTGTGAGCCACCACACCTGGTCAGATTTAATAAATTCTAAGAGTTATCCAGTATTCTCCTTATAAGAAAATGAATGAAGTGGGCTACACACACAGACCAATACTTTTCAAGCATGTCCAAGCCCCAAATCTACATCTCAATTCTCTATGGGCTTTTGTTAAATCCTAACTGTGTGTTGCGTGTCAGGAAGCAATGCAGCAAAACAGTTAAGAGCACAACTTTGGGAACAGATAATTCTGAATCCAAATCCTGCTTTTAACAATGCTGGTAGGCAAAGAACATTGAGATTATGCAGCAGTTGTTATGCCTTCTTCTATGGTAAAAGACCACTAAACTTTGGCTGGGAATACGGCTTCCTAGAAGGAAGACTACATTTCCCAGGCTTCCTTGCAGCTCAGTGTGGCCCTGCACTATTCGCCAGAATTAGTAAGAAGTAGAGTTGTGTCAGGTCTCTTCCAGGACCCTCTTTAAGAGATGGTGTACAGGTCCCCTTGGTCCTCGCCATTCCTTTCCCTCTCTGTCTCATGGGCCTGGAATGCATATGCTTCCATATTGGATCAAGAGGCCACACACAGCAGGGCAAAAGTCGAGGTGTCTATAGCATTGACTCTGAGAACTGCCAGACCTCCCAGCCCTGGGTGCCTGAGCTCAGATAATTACATCAGAGAAATAAGCATCCCTTTTCCTTGTTTTGAATTTCAGTCAACTTGAGCTCAACCCAATCCTAACTAAAATGCCTATGTCTCTGCAAATTTGTGCATGTAAAATCTGAGTTTATAAAGGCAGGAAAGGGCTTAACAAGCTGTTTAAGGAGTTGAAAGCAGCTCAACATGTCTGGAATACGGCATTTGAGGGAGGATGTAGGGAGGATAAGGGGAGAAAGACAACTAGGGAGATGGGCAGAGAGTCCACCCAGGCCCCTGCAGGTGGGTTAATGAGTTGGGTCTTCACCTGAAAAGCAATGAAAAGCAGCAGCTGACTAATCAGCATTTTTAGACCGATTCCTCCATCTGCTCCATGGAGAGCCAACTGTAGGGAACGATGCAGGGAGGCAGGGAGTCCAGGCAGGAGGCTGCTCCAGGGCCCAGGTGGCCTTGGCCAGGCCCCCCTCTTGTCTTCCAGGCAATGTGACAGCTAATGAAAGACCTCATTATCCATTCCTTAGGGAGGCTGACGTCTCAAACCCACATACCCACAAAGGCCCTGCAGAGGAAGCAGGTAGGAGGCTGGACAAGGCTGAGGGTGGGGGAGCATTCGTTACTGGACAGCCTGCACTCCCACAAGACAGCTCCCCTCGCTCCCACCCACCCATCAGTTGCTGCCCTGCAGGAGACAGTCCTGGATCCCCGAGGCTGCCAGTTTTTCAGGAGAAGCTCAAAAGATGGATTACTATGGGAACCTGTTTTTTTTTAGGCAGGCAGACCGTTCCTGTGAGTAGCAAAACAAACTTGTCCTTGGGCAGAAGCTGACCTGCAGGCTGCCAGGTTGAGGCCTCAAACTACCTTCCCTTCTCTCTCTCTCTGCTTCTCCCAAGCCCACCTCCGGAATTTAAATGAGAAACTCTAAAACTTGCCACAGGGGCAGTACATGCAGATAACACTTTATTTGAGATCAGTAACTCCAGGGCTCCAATCAGTGTGCTGGATAACTTCGTTCTGGATAATGAACACAAGGGAGAAATTGAGATTTCCCTCTGAAATTCCAACAATGCTCAGAAACCCTGGGAATGTGCTATGTGCTAGACAGGAGGCTTGGGCCCCAGAACAGAGATGCTGGCCCTGCCTCACCCACACTCTCCTCCTAAGATCTCTCTGTCCCTTTCCCCTCTTCCTGAACGGGTCCCTAAAGGCAGCTGGCTGAGGACAGAGGTGATGCTCTGTTGATACATCATAATCTCCTGCAACTGCCTGTGGGAAGTGCCTGCTCCAGACACAGTCTGATAACCCTCTTGTTCCAGATGTATTATGACAAAATGGAAAACATGGGTCTCTAGGGAGACTCTAATCCAGCTGAGCAGATGGAGAGGTAGCACACAGACATTTGATGGGTATAGATGGCAAAGAACATTGAGATTATGCAGCAGTTGTTACGCCTTCTTCTATGGTAAAAGACAACTAAACTTTGGCTGGGAATATGGCTTCCTAGAATGAAGACTACATTTCCCAGGCTTCCTTGCAGCCCAGTGTGGCCCTGCACTATTTGCCAGAATCAGTGAGGAGTAGAGTTGCATCAGGTCTCTACTGAACACAAGGGAGAAATTGAGATCAGACCACAGGCCAAACCTGGTTTACCACCTGATTTTGCAAATAAAGTTTTATTGGCACACAGCTGCACCTTTGCTACATTTCATTCACGGCTGCTTTCCTGCAACAACGGCAGAGTAAGACAGGCTGGCAATATAGCCCCCAGAGCCGAAAACATTTGTTATCTGGTCCTTTATAGAACACATTTGCCCTGGAATAGAGCAAAAAACAGCAGATATTTAGGGTGGACTGTGTGCCCATTGCTGTGTTAGGGATGGCACACACACTGCATCATTTAACCATCAAACAATTATTTAGAGGGAAGGTTTATTATTCCCCCCCCATTTTATTTTACTTATTTTTATTTTATTTGTTTTTAGAGATGGAATCTTGCTCTGTCACCAGGCTGTAGTGTAGCGGTGCTACCACAGTTCAGGGTAACCTCAGACTCCTGGGCTCAAGCAATCCTCCTGCCTCAGCCCACAGAGTAGCTGAAACTGTAGGCATGCACCACCACTTGGCTCATTTTTCAATTTAAATTTTGTAAAGCTGGAATCTCACTATGTTGCCCAGGCTAGTATCACGCTATCCTCCCACCTCAGCCTCTCCAAGTGCTGAGATTACATATGTGAGCCACTGTGCCTGGCAAATCTCACCATGTTAGAGAACAGAGGTTCAGTGAGGTTAGCTGACTCAAGGATGCCCCAGGGAATCAGTGGAGGGTTCATTCTAAGCCCAGCCTTTCCACTCAGTAGGTGTCAACAGACATGGAACTTCCCCCAGTAGGGCATTTTGAAAATTCACAGGAACATTCTAGAGGTACCATTGGCATTTAGAGGGTGAGCGCGAGGGCTACCGACTGCCCTGCCATGCACAGCACAGTCCTACAGGAAGAGAGAATTGCTACAAGTCCCCCATACTCCCCAAGTAAAACACATGTTTACAGGTATCTGAGGCCAAGCCTGATTCCATTTTGCACAAAGTATTTTGGGCATGGTTTCTCTGCACATGATTCTTCCAGGAATGCACCTACCATGACCATGTAAACAAGGGAGTATTGTACTTTCTTTTCCTCAGAATTTTACCAAAATTTGCTGACCATTTCAGCAAATCACATCCCTATTAGCAAAATCGCTTGTGGTGTTTGAGCCACAGCAGAACACACCTGTGTTAAAACAACCTTTCCAAGCTGATTCTGATTTGGTGCACCTGGAGTCTGGCCCGGGGGCTATTATTACCTTTTTAGTGGCTCTCTACACTTGAGTAATTCTGGTGCTGCTGCACAATGGACCACGCTTTGAGACATGCTGTTTTAAGAATGTCAAACCAGTGTTTTGATTCATTTTGGTTTTGCTGGAATGTCAGGATCTCTCTGGGTTAAAGAAAGAAGGGAATGACAAACACAGAAAGAGCTACTGCATGTCAGGGAGAGGTTCTTCTCAGGGAGAGGGTCTTCTCAGGGAGAGGGTCTTCAGCTATGTTAGGATTTCTGTCAAGACCAACATGGTCCATGCTTGTTATCACGGACAGTCAAAGGGAAAGGAGCAATGCCAGCCTGTCACAGAAACCTGCTAAGTAACAGCCATCCTTGAAATTTGCCCCTCGTGTTTGGTTAAGATTTTTCAACACCAGCTCCATCAGACAGGCTCTTTGCCACCATGAGCTGGAAAGAAATGGAATCCTGGGACTAGAACTCAGTGCCCGGAACAAACCCATCTCACTGAGACTTCCAAAAGGTCTTTCCATGACCCTTGCTTGTACCCAGGAGCCACAGACCATTTGGAACTTCTCTGAGGACAAACTCAGGCTTAACGACCCATTTTCCCGTGCCCTTGGAAAATGGTCTCAGGCACACACGAGTCAATTAAAATCAGAGTCCACCAACTTGAATGAAATAGCCCTGGGCCACAGAGACAAGTCCCAAGCCTGGGTCCTACACCAGACAGAGCAAGCAGTGACCTCAGGAGAAAAGCAATTATTTAGGGTTGCAGCAAGGACATGAGCTAGTAGCAGGGGCCTCTAAGCTCCCTCACCATCCCAGCAGCCTCTGCAAACATCCAAGCTCCCCAGATACTGAATGCCTAGGTGGGAGATCATTAAACCATGTTCCCCATGCTGACCTCAGCTTTGAAGAACAGTGCACAAGCACACTAACACCCAAGGTCCAGCCAGGACACGGGAGGGTCTGCTCAACCCTGCCCTGCCCCGGGACAGGAACTGATATTTAGTGAAACTCCAAGTGCACCAGCTCCACATGCGCCATCTAATTGACGTCTCAGGACAATCTTTCAAGTGGGTACTGCATTGTCCCCATTTTATGGATGGTCACACTGAGGCTCAGATAGGTTAAACAATATTTCCAGGGTAACAGGGCTTGCAAATGGCTAACCCTGGGCTCTTCACCAGCCTGCCATATTGCTTATTTCAGTAGACAAGGGCATGAGCTCTGGAGCCAGGGTGCCTGCACTCCAATTGTGGATCTGTCTTACGCTGGCTGTGTGACACTGAGCAAGCTGCTTTCCTTCTCTGTTCCCCAGTGACCTCATCTGTAAAATGGGAATCATCTTACACACCTCATAAGTATCACACTGATTGAATAACCCACAAACTTCTTGGTACAAAGCCCAGCACTTTCTAAGGACACAATAAATATGAGTTGGCTATAGTTTGGATGTGTGTCCTCTGCAAACCTCCTATAGAAATGTGATTCCTGATGTTGGAGGTGGAGCTTGGTGGGAGGTGTTTTGGTCACGGGGGTGGATTTCCTCATGAATGACTTGGTGCCCTCCTTACAGTAATGAGTCGGTTCTCACTCTGTTAGTTCACATGACAGCTGGTGTTTTAAGAGCCCGGTGCCTCCTCCCTTTTCTCTTGCTCACTCTTTCCATGCTACACACCTGCTCCCCGTTCACCTTCCACTATGATTATAAGCCTCCTGAGGCCCTCCCCAGAAGCAGATGCTGCTGTGCTTCCTGTACAGCCTGCAGAACAGTGAGCCAAATAAACCTCTTTTCTTTGTAAATTACCCAGCCTCAGGTATTGCTTCCTAGTAATGCAAACCAGACTGATGCAGTTCTTGTGATAACAGAGGTTCTATTACCAGAACCCACTTACGCCAAATGCAGTTCTGACCCAGAAGAGCAAGGCTTGGAAGTGGCCAGTGCCGTCAACACAGAGCCATCCTGGAGCCCATGCGTGTCTCTCATCTCTCCAGACCAATTAAGCGACAACTACGATGTGTTCCCAACTCTGTGAAGGAGAGGAGGTGCACGTGGTGCATCCCTGTGTGTGCACAGGACACCGGTTGCAGTCATTTAATTAAACAGTGCTACAAAGGGGCACTTTTCACTTTGTTTGATGGGGCAAGCTGTCCCAGGGGAAACCCTTTTAAGAAAATGGCAGGAGTGCTTTTATTTTAAAAAGTCATCCACCCTCTACTTCTATGTATACATATATCCAAAAGAACTGAAAGCAGGGACTGGAACAGATATTTGCCCACCCGTGTTCACAGCAGCATGACTCACACAATAGCCAAGAGGTAGAAGCAACCAAAGCAGCCAGCAGTGGATGAACAGACAAACAAAATGTGAAATATACACACACTGAAATATTACAAAAGGAAGGAAACACGGACACATACTCCACATTCATGCTGCACAAATGAATGACTCTACATCTTTGCAGTTATGGGGCTGGGGAGCAAGTTACAGGCCGCACTGTGGATGAAGCTTGAGGACAAATGCTAAGTGAAATAAGCCAGACACAGAAGGACAAACAGTGTGAGATATTAAACGCAGAGTAGTCAAATTCACAGACAGAAAATAAAATGGTGGTTGCCAGGGGCTGGGAAGAGGAGGAAGTGGGGAGTTAGCGCTTAATAGGTATAGTTTCAGTTTTGCAAGATAGAGTTCTGGACATGGATAGTGGTTATGGTAGCAAGACAATCTGAACGTACTTAATGTCACCTAACTGTACACTTAAAAATGGTTAAGATGGTAAATTTTATGTTACATGGATTTTACCACATTAAAAAAAAAGTAAAAATAGGCCAGGTGCAGTGGTTCACCTGTAATCTCAGCACTTTGAAAGGCTGAAGTGGGCAGGTTACTGGAGCCCAGGAGTTCGAGTCCAGCCTGGACAACATGGTGAGACCTCATCTCTACAAAAATTATACAAAATTAATACAAAAATTAGCCAGATGCAGTGATGCATGCACATGTAGTCCCAGCTATTCAGGAGGCTGAGGTGGGAGGATCACCCGAGCCTGGGAGGTGGAGATTGCAGTGAGCTGAGATCGCATCACTGCCCTCCAGCCTGGACAACAGCAATAACAACAACCGAGTTAAGATGATAAACTTTATGTTATATATATGCCATAAAAATATACAACACATTTGCTAAGTAAAGAAGCCAGTCACAAGGACTCAGATTCCATTTATGCGAGATGTCCAGATAGGCCAATCCATAGATTCAGAAAGTCAATCATGGTGGCCACGGGTTGAGGGAGTTGGCGCAATGGGCAGTGACTTTTTTGGGATACTGAAAAATGTTCTGGTATTAATAGTGGCTCTGTCTACACTACTGTGAATGTACTGACAACTCTTGAATTCTGCATTTTAAAGGAGTGAGTCCTGTGCTGTGTAAGTTATATCTTAACATAAATGGCTATAAAAAGGAAAGCTGCTGTCAGGAAAAAAATCACCCTCTCCTCTGCTCGCTTCCCCCCAGTGGTCCCTGTGCTCTTGGCTTGAGGTCTTTGCACACACCATTCTCTTTGCCTGAAACCTTTCCCTCCTGGTCCACACCTACCCAATGCATGGTTCATACTTTCTCATCCTTCAAGCATAAGCTTCATTTCCAGGAACCTCCCTCCCTCCCTGGGACCCAGAGTGCCTGGAACTTCCCTCTGAAGACTCACAGGCTCATGCGTGTTCCCTCCTCCCAGCGGCAACACCTAGAATCCATCATACTCCACAAATGAATGACCCTACCTCTTAGCAACTGCAGGGCTGGAGGGCAAGTTACAGGCTTCCCCAGCCTTGCTCTTCCTCACCTATAAGATGGAGCTAACACTCCTTCCCTCATGGAAGTTTATGTGTTGTGGCTGGGCGCAGTGGCTCATGCCTGCAATCCCAACACTGTGGGAGGCTGAGGCGGGCAGATTACTTGAGGTCAGGAGCTTGAGATCAGCCTGGTCAACATGGTGAAACCCCATCTCTACTAAAAATACAAAAACTAGCCAGGTGTGGTGGCCCATGTCTGTAATCCCAGCTATCTCAGGAGGCCGAGGCAGGAGAATTGCTTGTACCCAGGAAGCAGAGGTTGCAGTGAGCCGAGATCACGCCACTGCATTCCAGCCTGGGTAACAGAGCTAGACTGTCTCAAAAACAAGTTTATGAGTGGAGCCCTTCTGAAGTATCTGCAGTTGGTGACTTCATAAATAGCAGGAAAGAGCCCCATTTGGCGATGAACCTGAGAGGAAATGAGCAATGCATAAGGTAGTCAAGGCTGAATTCTGAGGTCAAGTGGAGCTGAATGTGGGTTTTAAATTCAACGCGTCTTTCAAGGATTATTTATTGAGCAAACATTATGTGCCAAACACGGTCCCAGGCACTGGGGGCACAGCGGTGAACAAAACAGACAGGATGGATTGCACAGGGGTGCAGTGACAGGCGAGGGCAAGGGACATTCACACTCAACCATACTGTCGAGCCCCCACGTGGCGGGGGCCCTGCTCTAGGCACTGGGGGAATAGCAGCGGCCGAGAGGGAAGAGCTCCCGCCCAGTGGGTGGACAGATGATAAATCAGCAGAGTCACTTCAAATTACAGCAAATTCCACGAAGCAAGTGAACAAAATGACAGGACAGAAAATAAGCCAGAGCAGTGGACTAGGGTTCGCAAAGAAACAGCCATTTGGAGGAGTGTCATTGAAGCTGAAGTAAGACCCAGGCACATGAAGAGACAGAACAGAGAATTCCAGCACAAAGAAACAGCCAGGGTAAAGGTTGCAAGGCAGGAACTGCTTACCCTGATGGGGGCGGGGGTGGTTGCTGGGAAGTGAGCAGAGTGTAGATGCCGTGCAGCCTGGAAAGATGTTGTGAGGAATTTGAGTTTTATCCTAAGAACAATGGGGATGCATTAAAAAAGGTACAGTGGAAAGAACTGGGGTGTTCTGAGAACAAGAAGATCTGCCTTCTATGAGCACAGCGTATGTCCTGGGGAAATGAAGTGAACTCAGGTCCAGTCATTTATATTTTATGCTTGCAGAACCAAAGACACTAGTGTATTTCAGCTGCATGAGCAATGCAGGATTTCAACATTACTTAGGCAGGATGAATAGGGGCAGAGAGAGACTGGAGTCAGGGAGGCTGGGGGGGCGCCTCTATTAGATCAACTGCGAATTGATGGAGACCCGGATGAGGAGGGTGGCGGATGGACTAGAGGGGAAGGGAGGGAGCAAAGCCTGGACTAAGGAATTAAAGAATTGGGAAGAACTGAAGATAGAAGCCAGGGGCAGGTTTGGTCACCAGCAGAGGAAAAAGCCCCACATGTCCCTGGCGTCCTGGGGGAGAGCGTGCAGGACTGGACTTACCTGGAAAGAGAGACTCTCATGTTCCCTTTCACTATCAGAACACACACACAGACCAAAATGCATGGATACATGGGACCTTCTGGGCTGAAAGAAAGATTCTGTGAATCTCTCAATTATTTATAAGTATTTAAATTATTTAATTATTCGTTAGCAACAGGAGAAGGCTAGATGGAAATGTGTACTAACACACTGTGATATGTTATTCAAAGTCCCAGGCGATCCTTTCCTTTCCCTCTGTGGCCAAATAAAACAACACTAGATGCCTTCTGTAGGTCACATTTTCTCATCTTCACAGTAACCAAAAATTAGGTCTTAGCGGCTATTTCTGCTCCCTCTCCTCTCCAGCCCAACTCCCCATTCTCACTTGCAGCTGAAATCTTTGCTCGCCATTTAAAAAATCCTTGCCAGAACCACGTGAACCCCCAGCTACTACCCTGCTTCTCTGCTCCCATTGATAGATGAACGCCTTTACACAGTGGACTCTATTTGCTACCTCCTGGCCCCCCCCCCCTCATTGCATCTTGAACTCACTCCCATCGGGCATTCTCCCCCATTCACAAGGAAATAGCCTAGGTTGAGGTCACCAGTACCTCCGTGTTGCCAATCCAGTGGTTCCTACTCAATGATAAGAGGGGGGTAGTCGATGGTTCAATGATTGGAGTTGTCCTAGGCCAGATGCATTGGCTCATGCCTATAATCCAGCATTTTGGGAGGCTAAGGTGGGAGGATCACTTAAGCCCAGGAGTTTGAGACAAGCCTGGGAAACATAACAAGACCCCACCTCTATTTAAAAGAGAGAGAGAGAGAAAGGGAGTTCTCCTGTGTGTTGAGCACATGAACAGCGGCAATTATGCCTGCTTGACAAATGAGGAAACTGAGGTGACACAGAGATAAGAAGGCATTTGCCTGAGATTGGACATCGAATGACTTGTAGGCACCAAGGGAGGCAGGGAAGGGAGTGATATCCAATGCATGAGATGCAGACGACCTGTCCCCGAGGAAGTTTCCAGCAACCCTGCTGCAGGACAGGCAGGCCATAACCGCATACAGAGTCCCCAGTAGCTTTCAAATCACATCACAGGCCCAACCTGTGCTATAGCAGAAAAAGTGGAGGCAGAGCCCGTGACTTAAGTCCTGGGACCACCCATGTCGCTGCTTCTTGGTGTGGGGACCCTGGGCAAGTCACCTGGCATCTGAGTCTCAGTTCTGGAATTTGCAAAATGAGATGTGAATTCTGGCCCTGCCTTCCTCACGAGGGGGCTGTGACAGTCCAGGGAGATGACGCGAGTGATGAATGTTTGGCACACTAGGAAGTGGCGGAATATGACTATTTCCGCGCTGGCCCCATCTGCCGCTAAGCTCAGCACCCACAGCGGCAGATATGTAGCATGACGTTTCCATGAATTCTTGCCATTAGGAATTCCCAACACCCACGCTTTTTCCTTCTGAAAGTTCTGCTGCATAAAAGAGGCAGAGAACAAGCCACCGCCTCTTCTGCTTCTCTGGATAATTCTCCAAGAGTCTCTCCCCTACAGCACTCCTCCCTGCCCGTCAAGCCTCTGTGGAATTCCAGCTCCTGAAACATGCAAACAATTCATAGTAGAGACGACCAGTGATTTGGAAACGCCAGATCATTTGCCATTTCTCCTTTTTAAAAGGTCTTTGGAGACATGATTAACAAAAGCCAAGTTGGGAGAAAAGGACAGAAATGAGAGCCCCAAGGATTTTTTTGGTGGGGGGCGGTTAATGTTTTCAATTTGTTGACCTTGACTTGAAACAAGAGGCCAGACCTGAGCAGCCAGCAAGCTGTGATGAATATCGCTGCTGATGAGAGTCCTTTTTTGTCCATTAATATCCCGCTTGTGCCCTAACAGCAGGGCATGGTGTATGGCAAGTACATTAATGCTCCCCCACAGGGTGGGATACCACCTGGTTAGTAAGTGGCTAGGGCCGTCCCACCCAAGCCGGCCATGTGCTCCTGTGTGCAGACTGCACCACTGAACACTGGCCTCAATACGAATGGAGCACCTCCGAGGTGCCAGGCGCGGTCAGAGGTACCTACCACAGGTTAGTGTATTTCATAAACCTTCACCAGTTTCTCTTTCAGGTTAGAATATCACTCCTATTTGATAGCTGGGGGAACTGAAGCTTGGAGAGGAGCAGTCACGGAGGCCAGGGTCATGGGGTTACCATCAGTCAAGGCTGGGACTTAAGCCTAGGTCGTATGCGTCGAAAAGCCACGCTGCTCTCAAATACTCCACCAGGAGAATTCAGACTCCAGTGCTCCATGGGACAGGCAGGTGAAGTGAAGGCAGGCCAGGCAGGACTGCGGTGAACTGACGACACACACAGCCATCTAAGGGGAAACGCAGCAACGCTGATGTACCCCCAGTGATTTGCAGGAATCTCACCCACATTCAGCCAGGTGAAAGAAGCCATCTCGCAAAAGCGAAACTACAGGGACCAAAAACAGATCAAGTAGCTGCTAGCAACTGAGGGTCGGGGAGAGCTTGACCACGAAGAGGCAGCAGGAGGGAATCTGGGGGACGGTGGAAACACTCAGCACACTGGTGGCAGTTGTACAAAGGGATGTTTATCAAAGCTCCTATGACCATACGCTAAAAAGCCTGAATTTAACCATATGCAAAGGAGATCTTAAACAAAGCGGGACAAAACAGCAAATCTAGGGGCTGGGTCCGAGCTGCCGGCTGCTGATTTGTAATCTCTGCCCCACCCTCCACATCGTTAACACCGGTCACACGCAGTGATGAATCTGCGGGGCTGGGGAAGAGGTGAGGGGAAGGCGCTGGCTCCCTTCCTAGTTCCATCACCTACCGGTGGGGTGACCCTGGCAAATAGCTTTGTCTCTCTGAGCCTCAGTCCTCTCTGTTTCAAAGAGGGGTGAGGACACCTTTCTTTGCATTGCAGTGGTCAAAGTTAGAGATTCTAGAGAGAATGCTCCCAGCACATGGCAGATGCTCAATACATTCTCATGCCCTTGGAAATTCTCGTATCCCTGGCCTCCCAGGAGTCATGTGGGCCCAGCGATCATCCCCTTTTATGACCAGATTTCCCAGGGGACCCTCCTAGGTCACCTTAGCCCACCTAGAAGCTGGGAAAAAAGCCAACCAGGCCCGGGACTTGCTCTTTCTCCTGATAGCTCCCCTGGGGAGTCCCTAGCATAGCCACCCACAGAGACCAGGTGGGATACGTAACTACCCACCCCGCACCCCCAGCCAAATTGTTACAGGTGAGTTCATCAGACCAGCTGGCTATGGGACTTAACAGGAAGGCAGAACAGCAAGGTAGCTAAGAGCGGGGGCTCCAGAGGCAAACAGACCTAGTGGGTTTGAGTCTCTTTCTGTTTTGTTTTTTGGAGACAGAGTCTTGCTCCATCACCCAGGCTGAACTGCAGTGGTGAAATCTCAGCTCACTGCAACCTCCATCTCTCAGGTTCAAGCAATTCTCCTGGCTCAGCCTTCCGAGTAGCTGGGATTACAGGCATACATCACCACACCCAGCTCATTTTTCCCACTTTTAGTAGAGATAGGGTTTCGCCATGATGGCTAGGCTGGTCTCCAACTCCTGGCCTCAAGCAATCCTCCCACCTCGACCTTCCAAAGTGCTGGAATTACAGGTGTGAGCCACAGCACCTAGCTGTGTTCAAGTCTTGACTCTGCCACTTGTTAGCTAAAAGACATTGAACAAGTGGCATATGCTCCCTGAGCTTTGATTTCCCATCTATAAAACAAGGATGCAAGGAGCACCCGGTTCTCAGACCCGTGGAGAGAATTAAGTGCAAAGATGCTGCCATGTCCGGAACACCATAGAGCCCAGCCCACTTACCTGGATCTTCCACCTCAAATCCTGCTGAGTATTACTCTCCCTGGAATCCCTCTGTGGATGAGTATTTATAAGAATTAAATAAAATAAAGTTCCCAGTGAGGTACGTGGCACTTAATAGATGCTTGATAAATTGCAGCTATTTTTATGATGATCTTGTTGCTACTAGTGAAAGATCACGCTCCAGAGGCATCAGAGCAGGCACAAACCATGTCCAAATGGGATAGCTGGCTGGGTGTGGTGGTTCACATGTGTAATCCCAGCACTTTGGGAGGCCAAGGGGGCAGATCATGAGGTCAGAAGTTTGAGACCAGCCTGGCCAACATGGTGAAACCCCATCCCTACTAAAAATACAAAAATTAGCCAGATGTGGTGTTGGGTGCCTGTAGTCTCCACTACTCGGAGGCTGAGGCAGGGTAATTGCTTGAACCGGGGAGGTGGAGGTTGCAGGGAGCTGAGATCGCACCACTGCACTACAGCCTGGGCAACAGAGAGAGAATCCAACTCAAAAACAAACAAACGAAAAAACCAAATGGGACATCTGGATTCTTGAATCTAAAATGCCAGAAACACAATTACTAGAGAAACATAAAGTACCAGGGCCCCATCACAGTCCCAGACATGAATTAAAAGAGACCTAGGCCTCCAAATATCCAGCAGACACTAAGCACTGATCCCTCCAAGAGTGAAAGGACAATATTCTGGAAACAGACCAAACCCCTTACAGGAGGTCACCGAGTGAGTGAGAATTGAAACCCACAAAAGGAGAGAGCCTCTGTTCCTTGACTGAGGCGCAGAGTACAGCCAGCTCCTCCCAGATTGTCACAAGCAGGCCACCCCCGCCCTCATGAAGGGAATTCATAATCGTACTAGGTAGGATAATTAGGCAGTCGCAGAAAGGAAGCCCGGGAGAGAAAAATCCGATTACCAGCTGCGCCGACTGCCAGAAAGGAAATCTTTCTCCCCCATCTTGGTCGTTAACTAGCTGTGTGCGTTGTTCAACTCAACACTCATCAGGAGCCCATCTGGGCAAGAGTATCACTGTATGTTCTTTTCTAACTCAAAAGCCATTATGCAAACTAGAGTAGAGGTCCCTGGGGTCACGCATGGCATTAGGACGACGGATGGATTTGGGTTCTAGTACTCAGATTTTGTTGGCTGAGCATTTTTCTCCTGGACCAGGGGAGGGAAGGGTCTAACACTCTTCCTCCCTCGTTGCTGAAGTTATTTCTAACTCTGCAATCAACGCACCCCCCCACCCCCAGTACACACACACCAGCTGGGAGGGAACAGACAGGAACAAGAAGGAAGTCTCTGCTCAGCTCACAGGGACTCTGTCCGGTGCCTCCCTTACTTATCACAAATCCGGTGGGGATGAGGGAATATTTGCTTTTAAGCCACTATCCTCTCTGAACATCTAAAACTATTCCTTTTTCTTATTTGCCAGTCTCCCGGGCAACCCTTGGATAAGCCAAACTCTTTCTGGACATCTTTTCAACTCAGTCTATGAATAAATGCTCATCATTCAAGCCTGTCCAAAAATCTCCTCCTCCAAGAAGTCCTTCTTGACTTGACTCTTTCCCTATGGATCTCATCTTTCCTTCAAAAACCTTTTTTTTTAAAGATTTTCTAAAAACCACTGTACAAGTATCAAGAGCTCTGTATATGGCAATGAAAAAGACACATTCCTACCCATGAGGTGTTTTCTGAAAACTGGGTCCCACGTGACTCAGCCTCTGGTTCCATCCCATCTTATGGGGTCTCCATCTGGCACAGTGGTGTCGGTGAGCAGGAGAGTCAAAAAGATCCAAGGTTCAAGTATTAGCTCTGCTCCCTCCTTCCTGTGTGACTTTAAGCAAGCTGCTGAGCCTCTCTGATTCTCTCTTCCTTGTTTGGAAAAATGGGGATAATAGCAACTACCACTTAGGGTTGTTGTAACCAATGGGTTAATACAGGTCAAGGGCAGGTATATGATGAGTGCTCAGAAAGTTTTCTCCTGTTATCCTTATAACAGGCATTTGATATACTGTGAATGTTTTTATTAGTAAATTCAATGTAATATTTAACGATTCCCCCTGCCTGTCTTGTCAATTCCTTATCAACAGTAATGGTCCCTCTGTCTCCTACAATGCCTGCCAGCAGAAAACAGAGCCATTTGGAGTTTGATATTTGTTGATGGTGAATGAGCTTACTCTAGTTTAAAGATTAATCGCTGCAAGTGTTTTTCTCACAATAGCAGCCAGTCCTTGTCACCATGCGCTGGTTTAGTATGTGGCTTGTTATTTATAGACATCATGTCACGGAGCCCTCGGAGTGGTCCTAGGAGTTTGTTCCTGAACTTGAAGTCCTAGGCCCCAGGAACGCTTCCTCCCTTCCACTCCCAGCACCTTTCCTGTCTGGGCCTTTCAGCCTTCTGGAATTTTTATGTCTCCCTTCCCTACCTCCTTACCTGGGTAAGACCACAGGCTCGGGAGTCAGGCAGACCTGGTTGGAAGCCAGCTCTAAGCATCTTTCAAAGGGGGCTATCCAAATGCTTTCTCTAAAAAGGTAACTAGGGATGACATGACTTAACATATCAGTGAAGCCTGGTACATAGTAAATGCAATAAAGATTAACTGTCATTATCCCCACCATTGTCCTAACTGGTGGTATAGCAGTATTTACAGAATTAAGGCCAAGGACTATGTCTTGTTTCTCTAGAAGACAAGACATTATAGACTTTTCTCTATAACCCGAGTCTGCATGTTGACACGGTCCCCAGGGGGATGTTGTTGGTCAGACCCAGGTGGGCCTGAGGTTAAGATGAGTAGGCTTGGTCCCTGGGCATTCCCGTGGTCTGGGGAAATCAAGCCAGAGACAGGAGCAGGCATGCAGGTAGCAGCAGAGGTGGGCAACCATGTGGACCCCGGAGAGGCCATAACAGGCTCTAATGACCTCCCATCCTGAGATGGAGCACCTGATTCCTAGGAGTGCCCCTTTGTCCTATTCAACCAAATAATCTCTCCAAGCACTTCAAAATACCCTTCAGGTATGAGAAGGCGGGAATTAAATAAATCTCTTAAATAGAAAATTATTCAGTGGTTAAAAGAGATAAGGATAATCCTCGTGTACTGGCACACAAAGATCTCAAAGGCTTTATTTAAAAGTAAAAAGTAGGCCCGGCATGGCAGCTCACTCCTGTAATCCCAGCACTTTGGGAGGTCAAGGCAGGTGGATCATCTGAGGTCAGGAGTTCGAGACCAGCATGACCAACATGGTGAAACCCCCATCTCTACTAAAAATACAAAAATTAGCTGGATATGGTAGCAGGCACCAGCTACTCGGTAGTAGTCCCAGCTACTCAGAGGCTGAGGCAGGATAATTGCTTGAACCTAGGTGATGGAGGTTGCAGTGAGCTGATATTGCACCACTGCACTCCAGCCTGGGCAACAGAGCAAGACTCTGTCTAAAAAAAAAAAAAAAAGAAAAGAAAAAGAAAAATACTTTATTTACTTTATAACCTCAGGGGCAGATGGTTGAGGTAAGCACATTCAATAAAGTATTAAATACATGTGTTAGTATATGCATTAAAAATATTTTTTAAATTGGCTTCAGTGATTGAGCTACTCCAACTTCTTCAAACTCCTTTCTCCTCCACAGGAACCATTTTCCATCTCCTTAGCCGTCTTGGCCACGCCTCCCTGGGCCCCTATCCATGTCTTTGCATGTTTTTTTTAAACAAGTGACCAAAGCTGGGTTGGGAATTCCACTGAAGGCCCGCCTGTGCAGGGTGCAGCTTTACCCATCACAATCCTTAGAACACGTCCCCAGAATCTTGCTGACTCCGTTCAGGGACAGTCGCCAACGACCATCATCCCCAACTTCAATTTAGGGGGATTTTGCCTGATCCATCCTCTTTTATCCTGCCTCTGGATTGCTTTGCATGAGCTTTGTGGTGGCTTTTCTTCTGGGCGCTTGGGGGTATTATTTAAATTAAGTGACATTTATAGAGTCCCTGCCGTGTGCAAGAACTGTGCCAGACCCTTCAGCTGTATTAACTCATTTGATCCTTCCAGCAACAACTCTGTAGGGGGTAACATTATCTTTGTTTCATAGGTGAAGAAACTGAGGCTCAGTGAGCTGTGACATGTCATTGGTCACACAGCCAGGGAGGGAGAGAGCTGGGGTTTGAACCCATGTTCTTCCCACTCCATGTGGAAACCGCTGTTTTTGTTCATAAAACAGTAAAAAAGTCATCTCATTCTGTTTTTAGAATATCATTTTCCTCAGTTGTTCAACGCTCTTTGAATTCTATTTCTGTCTTCCAGGATATTAATCCTGCCTCTTCAATATCATCTACATGTTTAATAAAGTAGATTCTCCAATCCTTCATTCACGTTGTCAGCAAGGACATTAAGCGGAAGAGTTCCCAGGAGTTTTTGGAGAGTCAATTCCTATTTGGTTGAGATTCTCAAACCACTTGTTCACTAACCTGTCAATCACTTTGTAATATTTACTGACCACTTCCTACGCCTCTGCTAGGAGGTATCAGAAGTAGCCCTCAGCTACAAGAATCTCACAGTCTAATTGCACAATGCAGTGTGGTTAGGACCACATTTGCCCATAGGGCCAATAAAAATGACAGGGAAAAATGTTCACTGTAACACTATCTATAATTGTAAGATCTCTAAATATCAAATTACTAAACTATGGTATGCCTATTTCATGGAAGGTTAGACAGCCATTATGATATTTTTGTAAGCATTTGAAACATGGAGAAAAAATAGTGTTAAGGCTACAGTATTATTTACAGGATATGTTTACAGCCCCCTCCTGTAATAATGAGCCATGGTCAAAAGAAAAATCCCAGGGTTAAAATATTACAGATTATGAAAATAAAATACATACAGTAATTAAATACCTTTACAAACTTTAGGTATATAAAACCCAACACGATGTAAAAGCTGTGTGATAGATAAAACTTTGGTGAGATGGTGTTTTGGTGGGCTGGGCTGAGACTTAATAGATCAATTCCATGAAATGTGGACCCACGATATCCTTTCTGCCAATTTCACTAAAGCAAGCAGAAGCATTTGTTGATGTTCCAAAGAATTTCTGTTTGCATTCAAAATTAGTGTCAGCTGTCTCTAAAATTATCATGAACAATCAAGCCACATTTTTAGTAGCAAGTTTCTCTATAAGGCACAGTCCTTGGCCTTAATATTGTAATAACAAGAACATCAGCAATTAGACTGATAACGAGGTCTTCTTTGATTGCACTTTTAAAAGTGCAATTCCCCAAATGCTTACCCCTTGTCCCTGCCTTGTTTCCCCTAAGCACTTACCGCCTCTGTCACATCACCATTTGTCATTGTCTCTTGAGATGCCATTTGCTGTGAGACACACCATTATTTTATGTACCACTAACAGTGAAAAAAAAAATTGCCATTTAAATGATATGAAGCCTTAACAATAGTCCTGAATCCAAATGAATCAGTTCCATCAGCCTCTCAATGTTTTAAAAGTTACTCATCTTTCCAAGGGATTTGACCATTTCCCTTGTCTTTACTCGTGCCGATGGGCTAATGGTAGGTGTGCCTTCTGCACTACTTATTATCTCAATATTCAAATGCAACACAGATGCATCTTCCTTGACTACCTTCCTTGCTTATGTCCTACAAAGTACATGGAGTTGGTTTACAAGAAAAAAATGGAATTATGATGTCACTCCAATGATGAACATCGGCTTCACTAACATCAGACAAATGCCCTGCTGTCTGTTTCCCTGCCCTTCTGTGTACATAGTACCAAGGCTCAGTCAGACAAGTACAGTGTTAAGAGATCTTAAATGGTATTAAAATCCCCACACATATAATAGTTCCCACAGTGCGCTCAGCTCAACAAAAGCGACAGCCATCTGAATGACCTTAATGATGCTTCCACAGGAACATGCAATGACAAGCACATCTTGACTATTGTCCCCACCAAGAGCAGGCATGAGACAGCAGCAGTTCCATTGACTGCAAAATTATCCAGGTTTCAAAGACATTGAAATGGGGGATGGGGCTGCATTTCAGAATGTATGAAATCTGGCATTTATGTCGCTTGTTTCCATCCCCTGCCCCAACTTAGAACGGAAGCGCTTTGGGGCAAGGGATTTTCATGTCTTCTGTTCTCTGCTATATTTTCAAACTCTAGAACAGCAACAGGGACAGAGCAGTCAACATCTGCTGAATGAAAGGCTCAGTATTGCTCTCGATCTGGCCCAATATCAGAACTGTGTCTATTCAGACTGCATTCCACGGAGAGTCCTACATTCAAGCTTTGCTCCTTGCTGTGCAAATCTTATTTATAATAATTTGGCACATAGATACCTCATGCATCAGATGTCACATGTAAGATTATGCCAACATGAAACTTTTACATACAAATAAAACTTGAAGTTTTTTTTTTACAAGGTATACATTTTGACCTCAAATACAATCATTCACCAACATTTGTTGAATACGGTTGTTATATTCAGGGTGCAATGCTGCACTCTCAGCCCAGAATCATGTGAGTACTTTCCAAAAATTTGAGTCCTTTTGTATTTTAATACAAAAGGATTAAACTCACCGCAAGTAGTTCTAACGGGTGTTAAGATGTCTGAGACTGACATTTTTTGTATTTTTGCATTCTCAGCATGCAAAAAGGCACAAACGAGTGAGAGAGTCAAAGCATGTTTGTAAAAATACAAGGACTGGCACTGCTCCTATTCTGTGCTGACCCAGGCCAGCACTGGCCACACCTGTTGCCCTTGCTGTTCTCCCTCACCTCGTACCCTCAAAAGAGAACCTTGAAATCCCCCTCCAAACAGCCACTGCCCCATGCCAATTGCAGGAGGAGGGAGCGGAGGGTGAAGGCCAATGCTGAGCAGACCTGGCTATAATTTCTAGAACTATCTTCTGCTTTTCAAAATATCACGTCTGTTCTACCGGAATAGAGTCACAGCTTCTTCCATTCCCCGCCCGACATTTCCCCTAAACCCAATTTGCATTTTATAATTACAAAAATGAGGCATGCTTGGGAGTCTATAATTATTTCAAAATTAAAAACTAAAAAGTGACACACGCTCATTGAATTAAAATGATAAAAATTAAACAAGCAGACAAATATGAAGCGAGAGTTTCCCATCTCTCAGAGGCAAACCCTGTTCCGTGTGTTATAAGCCCTTCCAGACCGCTTTCTACGGGTACCCGGTTTGTATAAGTTCTGTTACGAAAGCAGAACCATTCTATACACACTATTCTGGAATAAACTCTCAGCATTTATTGAGGGCATCATATCCATATTCATATCCATGTCTATAGTACGGATATATCTACACTATATTTGTATCTATACTATAGCTATCTATATCTACAGCCATAGCTGCAGCCACCTCATTTTTTTTCCTTTATAAATCCTTCATTGGGAAGCTTTGTAAAATTTGTATACGGTTCTATTGTATGCCTGTACCCCAAGTTTATTCAAGCAAATCTTCTTTATGGGTCATTTCCACAGGAGGTGATAAGTCACATATGCACACACATATAAAATTTGCCTTTTGTATTTCTGTAGAATACATTTTTAGAAGTAGAATTTCTGGATTAAGTGACATATATTTTTCAATAGATGATCCTGATCAATCACCCTCCAGAAAAACTTCACCGTGAGATCCCCATTTTTATTTTATTTTATTATCGTTATTATTTTTGAGATGGAGTCTTGCTCTGTTGCCCAGGCTGGAGTGCAGTGGTGCAATCTTGGTTCATTTCAACCTCCGCCTCCTGGGCTCAAGCAATTCTCCTGACTCAGCCTCCCGAGTAACTGGGATTACTGGCGTGTGCCACCACACCCAGCTAATTTTTGTATTTTTAGTAGAGACAGGATTTCACCATGTGGGCCAGGCTGGTCTCGAACTCCTGATCTCAAGTGATCTGCCTGCCTCAGCCTGCTAAAGCGCTGGGATTCCAGGTGTGAGCCACCCCAGCCAGCCTAGATTCCATTCTTTTCACGCGCATTGAAATACTAATGGAGTACCTTCTATGTGCCAGCTTCTCTTCCAGGTGCTGGGGAAACAGCTGCGAACAAAAGGAGGTCCCTGCCCTGGTGGAGCTTGTAGTCTAGAGAAGGGAGCTGGACGGTGACCAAATACAGAAGCTACGGGTCACGTGATGATAGAAACTATGGGGAAAAAAGCAGAGTACGGGATGGGGAGTAGCTGGGTGAGTGGAGGCCATTCAGATGAAACAGTCAGGATACCTCCTTGAGAAGTGAAGGTACTGGGGCTGGGGAGATGCAGGTATCTGGGGGAAGAACATTCCAGACAAATGGAAAGCATGCCCACCAAAAAAACCAAGCTGTCTACCAAAACTCTCACCAATATGGCCATAGTCATGACTTCTCTATCTTCAGAAATTGGAGGCAAAATAGATACATATTATTTGAAGTAAAACATCCCACATTTTGTGACCATTTATAATCCATTTTGGGGAATTGCCTGTTCCGTGATCATTGCCATTTTTCTCTAGTGGTGTCTGACTCTCCCTCACAGATTTCTAACGGAGCTTTCTACTTGAAGGATGTTAAGACTTTGTCAGTTAGGGTGCAAATACTTCCCAGAGCTGCGATTTTTCTTCTGACTTGATCCTTGTATTTTTTCCCATAGAGAAATTGAAAAGTTTTATATAAACAGATTTGCCAATCTTGGATTATTTGGGATTTTGTGGCGTTTTGAAATGGCCTTTCTCAGCCCAGAATTATATGAATACTTTCCAAAAATGTGAGTCCTTTTGTGTTTTAATACAAAAGAATTAAACTCACCACAAGTAGTTCTGATGTGTGTTCGTATGTTTAAGACTGGAATTTTTTGTTGGGGGTGGTAGAAGTATATGGTGGTAGAAGTATATGTGGGAAATTTCATTCTTTTTCAGTGGATATGCCAATTATTCTAACCTTCCTTATCAAACAATAACTGGTTGGTTCAGACTCTGAAGCTGGGTTATCTCAGTTAGAAAATAGCTCCACCCCTCACCAGGTCTGGGACCTCAAAGATGTCCCTTCACCTCTGTTTCCCAGAACTCTCATCTGTAACATGGGATAGTATCAGTATCTGCTTCTTAGGTTTGTACCTACCTATGATGGACCTACGATTATGTGGGACTTCAGCGAGACTCAAAATGAGTACAAGGTAAATCTCGCAACTGCACCTGTGCCAGATACACATCCTGTTCAAGTCAGAACTTGCTTCAGACTCAGAAAGCAATGCCATTCTAAGAAACATGAACAGCCAAAGCTGTGATAATCTCCTATATTAGCCAATCATTTATGCTGAAAATGCCATAGAAGTGAAGGGGAAGAGCAGGCACTCCAGGGCTCCTTTTCCTCTCAGTCCTTCCTTAATCATCAGCAAGCCAAAGACAGGGAGTTGGTAACACGTGCACATAGCAAGAAGTGAAATAAAGGCAGTTGCTAGTTTTGTGCAGGTTTTAACTCTTCTACTAAGAATGAGATATATATCCATATACAGAATACAAAATAGGAATTGTGTGATCTCAGTGATTCCAATATGAGTTAACTGCTTCTATATTTGCATTCTTAATGGGCATATAATGATGAACAGTAAAATTCATGCTAATTTAAACATTTTTATTTTTCTTAGAATGACACTAAATAACAAAAAATACTATGAGAGACTATGAAAGAAAAAAAGCAATGTTCTCCTGCCTTTAATGATACCTCTTCTTGCTTTTTGATCAAGAGTTTTACGTTTTCATTTTGCACTGGTCTCTGCTAATTATGCAGCCAGTTCCATCCTGGCACACAGCAAGTACTCCATAAATGTCTGAATAAAGCAACGAATGCCCCTACAGCAAATACTGATAAAGCCCTGGTGGGTGGGGAAAGTCGCTGGCACAAGTAAGGTGACCCGTGCTTCTCTCCCAGCTCTCAGAGACTGGCACAACCATTAACCCAGCTCCATTCTCTTATCAGCAGAAGTCCACATGGGGCAGGAACTTCTCTAACAAGAGCCTTTTTTTTTTTTTTTTTTTTTTTGAGACATAGTCTGGCTCTGTTGCCCAGACTGGAGTGCAGTGGCACAATCTCAGCTCATTGCAACCTCCACCTCCCAGGTTCAAGCGATTCTTCTGCCTCACCCTCCCAAGTAGCTGGAACTACAGGCACATGCCACCACACCCAGCTAATTTTTGTATTTTTAGTAGAGACAGGGTTTCACCATATTGGCCAGGCTGTTCTGGAACTCCTGGCCTCGTGATCCACCCACCTTGGCCTCCCAAAGTGCTGGGATTACAGGTGTGAGCTACCATGCCTGGCCCAAGAGCCTTTTCTTTCTTTTCTTTTCTTTTCTTTTCTTTTCTTTTCTTTTCTTTCTTTCTTTCGTCTTTCTTTCTGTCTTTCTTTCTTTCTTTGTTTTTCTGTCTTTCTTTCTTTCTGTCTTTCTTTCTTTTTGTCTTTCTGTCTTTCTTTCTTTCTGTCTTTCTGTCTTTCTGTCTTTCTTTCTTTCTTTCTGTCTTTCTGTCTTTCTTTCTGTCTTTCTGTCTTTCTTTCTGTTTTTCTTTCTTTCTTTCTTTCTTTCTGTCTTTCTTTCTGTCTTTCTTTCTTTCTGTCTTTCTTTCTTTCTTTCTGTCTTTCTTTCTGTCTTTCTTTCTTTCTCTCTCTCTCTCTCTCCCTCCCTCCCTCCCTCCCTCCCTCCCTTCCTTCCTTCCTTCTTTCTTTCTTTCTTTTTGAGATGGATTCTTGCTCTGTCATCAGGCTAAAGTGGAGTGGTACAATCTCGGCCCACTGCAACCTCTAACCTCCTTGGTGCAAGCCATTCTCCTGCCTCAGCCTCCCGAGTAGCTGAGACTATAGGCGCATGCCACCATGCCCAGCTAATTTTCTGTATTTTAGTAGAGATGAGGTTTCACCATGTTGGTCAGGATGGTCTCGATCTCCTAAGCTCGTGATCTGCCTTCCTCGGCCTCCCAAAGTGCTGGGATTACAGATGTGTACCACCGCACCCAGCCCCAAGAGCCTTTTCTACCCATTGCCATTCTCCTTGCAAATCCACATAGGCCAACAGGAGCTACTTGCAGAGCTTGGGGCTTAGACATGAAGAACACCTTCCTGGTGAGATGCTACCCAAGATTTGCCCCCATCTCTGAACTCCCTGTGCCCCGTGCCTGTTCACTGCAGCCTTCAATTCCCAGACCCGCCACTCTGCAGACTGCTTCCTATCTGCTCCTCTAAGTCAAGGACTGATCTTGTACATTTCCTAAAAGTAAGGGGTAAAAGCCACATGATGGCCCAGATGTGGTGGTTCACAGCTGTAATCCCAGCACTTTGAGAGGTCAAGGTGGATGGATGGTTAAAAGACCAGCTTGGGCAACACGATGAAAGCCCAACTGTATAATACACACACACACACACACACACACACACACACACACACACACACACACTAGCCAGGCATGGTGCTGCATGCCTGTAGTCTTAGCCACTTAGAAAGCCAAGCAGGGAGGATCACCTGAGCCCAAGAAGGCAGAGGCTGCGGTGAGCAGTGATCATGCCACTGCACTCCAGCCAGAGTGACAGACAAAGACCCTGTCTCATAAAAATAAATAAATAAATAAAAAAGTGAAAGCCATACAGTGATCTGCCCGATTCATTGAGGAACCTGGAAGATGCCATGGACTTCATGCTTTCAACCTTTTGCATCTTTAACCACATCCCCTGTTATCAGCGGGCCCGTCTAGCAAGGAAGTACTCTAGCCAGCTATTTGTGGCTTATCTTTGCTGAAAAAAACTAAAGAAAAGAAAATAGACTCCTTCCGACACTTCACTTGGTGATTTGCTTCCCCTTCCAGACGCAGAGGAGCAGTCTTTCCTCCTACCTCCCTCTATTCTTCCACCCAGCATCATGAAACAATGTGCTTTTGTGTTTTCTGTCCTTTGCAGGTTGTAGCTTCGGCTGTTCTAATCTACCCTCCCAGAGGAGTGCTATTTAGTTAAGAGTGTTTTTAACAAAAGCCAGGTTTCTGTCCACTTCCCCTGGCCTTCTGGTTAGCCTTTGAACTCAGCATAAAGTTCTGGGGTTAGCCAGTGTGGCATCACCGTCCCCTCCTACTGATTTTGTACTGCTGTAGTGATGATCACATGTGCACAGGCATGCACAGAGAGATCCTGTCAGTCGCAGCGACCCTGGGCTGAGCCTGCCGAGTGCCTGGCTGCCTACACATGATCTCATTGTTTTCTCAGAACAAGCCCCTATGAGGGGGAAGGTTATAATCCCCATTTCACAGAAGAACGAACCAAAGCACAGAGTCGCTAGGAAACTGCTCATGAGTGATGGGTGGGAAACAAACCCAGGGCCCTGACTCTCTAGTCCGTGCCCCTCCACTCCCCACGCTGTTCCGTCCACACCTGGACACATGCACACCTGAGCGTCCCCAGTGGCCAAGAAGGGGGTCTCCCTTAACAGCAGCTCCTCCTGGCCGTGAAATCACTCTGCATTCTTCCCAGTATCCTTTTGTTCTCCTGTACCTAGTGACATTCACTAGGTGCAAATTTGAGAATTCCTCCTCCTCTTGTTAGATTTTCCCTTGCATCCCATAGATCTGTGTTTGAATCCAACCGTCTCTAGCACTTTCCCAGACTAGGAGGTGCCTCAGAGCACATAGGGAACCCCATCACACTCCAATGCGGATCCCTGGAGCCCCAGATCCACTGAGTGGGGACCTCTAGAGGTGAGCCCAGGAGTCTGCATTTTAACGCACATCCCGGACTCTGCCCCGCAGGTGCATATACACTGGCGTTTGCGAACCACTGAGTCCTTTACCTTTATTGGTGCTGCACCGGAATCACCTGGAGTTCTTTTTGAAATGCAGGTTCTGGTTCAGCAGGGCTGGGGCTGGGCCTGGGCCTGAGATTCTGTTGATGCAGCAGATTCTGGGGCCACACACTGAGTAGTGAGGGTTCAGGTCAGTGGTTCTCAGTCCTGACTAAACATTAGCATCACCGGGGGAGCTCTTAGAGCTAAGCTGCCTGGGCCCTGCCCCCAGAAATCATACAATTATTTTAGAATCAAACCAGTGCCCTCCGACTCAAAGTGCTGAATCTGACTTGTCCTGGCTTGGGAAAGCCTAATGCTACATTTTTAGGAATTTTGTGAACCAGTTGATAAACAGAACCACTACTAACCAGCAACTTATAGAAACAGAATTAAATAAATTATATTTAGAAGAAAGATAGTACATAATTACAACCCAGCATTTCCTAATCATTGTACTGCATTTCACTCCTTCTATGTTCTTACGGTTATTTGTGTGTATTTGATTGTTTGCATACCTGTATGGTGGAAGGGCTACTTCGTATTTCTTCCCAACTCTGCACCCAGTCAGTGACATAAGCCTTGGTGGGGGTGTTTCTGCCTTGGAAAACTGCAAACGCTACAGATCAGGGTTTACTTCCCCAGAAAGCTGGCTGCTAGACATTTACCAGTGCACCTGCCGCCCTTAGTTACCCGCAGACATCATAATCAGCTGGGATGCCTGATAAAGTGCAGACAGCTGGCATCTGCCTACAATTCCCGAATCCGACTCTCTGGGCATGGGAATTGGGGATCTGGGAAGTTTTTAGAATAAGTGACCCAGGTGACTTTTTATCTACAGTGAAGTTACTTTAGAATAATGATCAAATCTTCCTAATTAGCAAAACTCAAGTTGGATTAAGCTGCTCACTGGGCACCCATTTCTTTTTGCTCTAAGCAATCATTTCCAAGGCCTTTTGAAAAGCCTTTTTATCTGAAATCCCGTGAGTGGCTATTCCCTCAAAATCCTAGGCAGAGCACTTTTTCTCCCCAAGACATGGACAGGAGGTTGTATCAGGAAGCTCAGCGGAGGCCTTGTCACCTAGTTGTCCTTGCATCTGACCTCACACCCAAAAGCATCAGCCTGTCATTTTTCCCTAATAAAGATGATATGCTGGCCAGAATTTTCCATGCTCCAATGTCTCGTCAGGCTTGTGCCCAAGCTCAGACCCTTTTGAAATGGTTAGAACTGAGTCAAGAAACTAGGCTATTAAATGAAAGTTCTGCCATCCAGGTATGGTGGTGGATGTCTGTAATTGCAGATCCTCAGGAGGCTGAGGCAGAAGGACTGCTTGAGTCAGGAGTTAGAGGCCGCAGTGTGTTGCGATGGTGCCTGTGAATAGCCACTGCCCTCTGTCCTGGGCAACATAGCCGGATCTCATCTTTAAAAGAAAAGGAAGCTCTGCCAAGTCATATACTGTAAATCTTGATTGAAATTTGTCAGGGTTTGCCATCCCTGGGATCCTGAAACTGGGGGAAAGTAGTGGGAATGATCCTATAACTCTTGTGTTCTAACCGACAGTTCTTCAGCCCAATATTTCCCTCACTTTAGGTAAGAATTTACATTTATTTTCTCACTTGTTGCTCCTGCTGACAAATGGGTATCACCATGTTACAAAGGAGGACCTGGTTTGATATAAGAAATGTGCTAGGTGAGCGACGTTCCTCAAGTCTAAACCTCTAACAATGTATATCAGTTTTTTTTTAAAAAAAAGAACTTGGGACACAAACACTTTATTTAAAGGTGCAGCTCAATTTACATGTGGTGGCACAAAATAAAGGAACAGATCGTGACACACCATTTCCATCGGCCAAGTGGTTGAACCCACCATCCAAGACCCAGTGAGGAGTCAAGCTCAGCGCAACCTCCGGGCCTCCCGCTCTGACTCCAACAGGGGGAGTACGTCGCCCTCGCGCACAGGGCATTTTACATTGTGGATGATGGAGAGGCTCGTGTCATCCATAAATTCCATGTGCACCTGCGTGCACTGTCCCTGAGAGCTGGTCCTGTCCAGGACCTAGGTGACCCTGACCAGCTTGATAGGCTGCACACAGCTGGTATCCATGATGGCGGCTAGGTGGCGGTCTGGCGGAAGCGTATATCAATTTTCTATTGGTACATAACAAATTACCACAAACTCAGCAACTTAGAACCACACACATTTATTATCTAGTTTCCACAGGTCTGGGGTCCAGAAAAAGGGTTAATTGCATCCTCTGCTCAGGGGCTTCCCAGGCTGAAATCAAGGTATTAGCTGAAGTTGCAGTTCCCATCTGAGTTTCTGCCAAAGCCAAGTACCACTTAGATTATTATTTACTTAAATATTTCATTAATAAACTCACTTTTTATAAAATTCAGTCTTGTCCTAAGCAATAATATCCATTAAATTGCCAAGTTTGATCATCAAGTTTTCCTTTTTTCTTAATATGTTCAAATAAACATATCACTATTTAAAAAGTTTTAAGTGTTCCATCTAAAATTGTCTTGTGGAATGATTGTACCCACACCACACTTTACAATTATTCCCCGTACCACACCTGGACTTCATGACGCCACATCCTACACTAACAGGCCCCAGGTACAACAAATGAATTTTGTTGCCCACCAGCTACAGAGAATCTACAAGGTCCAGGACCCAGGTAAGTCGGAAGCCTGCAGATAGGTGCATGTTTTTTCATAAAGAGGCCTCCCTACATTAGATACGCACATTATCAGCACTGGAAATGAATTTCCACAACGTATCCTTAAATGTACGCAGACATTTTAAGAAGCTTAAGAAGGCCGGGTGCAGTGGCTCATGCCTGTAATGCCAGCACTCTGTGAGTCTGAGGTGGGAGGATCACCTGAGGTCAGAAGTTCGAGACCAGCCTGGCCAACGTGGCAAAACCCTGTCTCTACTAAAAATACAAAAACTAGCTGGGCGTGGTGGTGCACGCCTGTAATCTCAGCTTCTCTGGAGGCTGAGGCAGGAGAATCACTTGAACCTGGCAGGTGGAGGTTGCAGTGAACCGAGATTGTGCCACTGCACTTCAGTCTGGGCAACACAGACGCTGTCTCAAAAAAAATAAATAAAAGAAGTTAATGATTACTGTTAATACTTGAGCTATAGCTTACTCATCATACCAGAGACTTCTGAATCTCCATTGGTATGACCACTTTAATCACGTCTGCTTTTATTAGATGTGTGACCTTGGGAATTTTACTGACCCTCTCTAAGCCTCACTGTTCTCTGCTATACAATGGATATCATGATGGTACTTATAATTGGGAAGACTACATGATTTAGTGTAAAGGGCTTAGCCTGGATGTGTGGAACCTAGTGAATATTTAATAAATGGTGACTGTTGTTTGTTATAAGAGAACTTGGGAGTTCAGCACAAAATAAATGCAAAATTGGCAATCATGAATGATAATTGATTTAGAAGAGGTATGTAGGCTCAGGACGGTGGCTCACACCTGTAATCCCAGAACTTTGGGAGACAGAGACAAGCAGATTGCTTGAGGCCAAGGGTTTGAGACCAGCCTGGCAAACATGATGAAACCCCGTCTCTACCAAAAATTAGCTAGGAGTGGTAGTATGCTAATCCAGCTACTTAGGAGGCTGAGGCAGGAGAATCACTTGAACCTGGCAGGTGGAGGTTGCAGTGAGCCAAGATCGTACCACTGCACTCCAGCCTGGGCGACAGAGTGAGACCCTGTCTCAAAAAAAAAAAAAAGGGGGGGCATATAAAGGAAAGGCTGGTTACTATTCCTCAGAGTTAGAGCAATCGCTTCTTTGCACAATCTACATGCCTAGGTTTTATGCCCAATTTTGCCCCTGAGAATGAAGCGCCAGGAGTATTGCAAAATCACCTGGGCCTTTTCCCATCAATTTCCATAAAATGAGGGGAAATGTACAGTCTAGTGTTCACCTTGGGAAGATGGTGATGTTTTTGAGGCTGTGAGGTCTTTGGGAAAGAATATCTAAGTGCTCGTTCACGTGTCGAACAAAACTGGCTTGAGCCAATCGCAGAAGCTAAGAGCCGCTGTCTGAGCTCCAGGAGAATGGATACTGGATTTATCTTACCCATTGCTTCGTCTTCAGCACCTGGCACAACATCTGGCACATAGTACACATTTATAAAATATTTGTTTAGGCGGGGGGTGGTGGCTCACGCCTGTAATCCCAGCACTCTGGGAAGCCAAGGTGGGTGGATCACGAGGTCAAGAGATCGAGACCATCCTGGCCAACATGGTGAAACCCCGTCTCTACTAAAAATATAAAAAATTAGCTGGGCATGGTGGCACAAGCCTGTAGTCCCACCTACTCGTGAGGCTAAGGCAGGAGAATTGCTTGAACCCGGGAGGCGGAGGTTGCAGTGAGCTAAGATCGCACCACTGCACTGCAGCCTGGCACCTGGTGACAGAGCAAGACTCTGTCTCAAAAAAAAAAAAAAATTTTTGTTGAATACATGAAGGAATGGAGTGGGTACCTCTACACACAGCAGTGGGAAGATGTTGCCTAAGGGGACGTGGTCTAACTTCTTTTGTAGATCTAGGTAGGGCACATCTATGGAATATGGAGCTAGAGGTATTTGTACAATCCTTGATTGGTCTTCTTGCTGGAAGATGGAGGTGGACCACTATTCAGCAACCTGTGAGATGGAGCACCTCCATCACACAGGTTGCTGAATAGTAACCCACAGAAGCATCAATTGCTGCTTTTTTTTTCCTTCAAAAGCCCCTCAATGCCTGTTATTTTGAATATGGGAGCTTGAGTTATTCATGTTCTATTTCTCATGCAAAGTGAGATAAGAAAGAACGAAAAATGTAATACCTTAATAATCAGGGTAAATTATAGCAATAGCCCACTTTGAGACAGGGATCGATGTAGGACCCTGGCAGATTAATCAGATTTCATTGTAAAGTCTCAGACATGCAAGGACAATACAGGCACACTTTATGTAATAGCAAAGACTAGAAACAATGCACTGTCCACCTATAGAGGATATCTATACAATGGAATATTGTGCAACTGTAAAAAGGAACAAGAAGTGTGTATTAATATGACAGATGGTGTATATTAAGTGAAAAAGACAAAGTGCAGAACAGTATACAGTATGCTATCTTAGAAGGAGAAATACAACTACGTATATGTATGTACCTTTTTTAAAATAAGTGGAGGCCAGGCATGGTGTCTCATGCCTGTAATCCCAGCACATTGGGAGGCTGAGGTGGGTGGATCACCTGAGGTCAGGAGTTCGAGACCAGCCTGACCAACATGGCAAGACCCCATCTCTACTAAAAATACAAAAATTAGCCAGGCTTGGTGGGGGCATCTGTAATCCCAGCTA